>CAJVPT010005246.1:0-12423 GCA_910592055.1 Acaulospora colombiana | reverse complement strand
AGAAGGGCTGCTGCTGCCGACTTTGTTGGGAAGGCATGGACAGCACTACGCGGTGCTAAGGCAGTCGGTGGAGATGACAAGGTATATTTTCCTCTTTTTGGACGCCTCGATCGTTGATTGACGGAACCATAGGTTTTGGATGCCGCTTTACTGATCTTTGCCGTCATCGCGGTCAGGAGTTTACGACACGCTTCCGATCTTGCACGAATGGAAGATGTGGTGGAGCTATTGTGTACTTCTATGGAAATATCCCCCGATGACGATATATTACTACCTCCCCCTGAGGAAGCAGAGGAAGGAGACGAAAAAACTCAGCGGTTCAGCAAATCAGAGTTGTCGTGGGCCCGCAAACTGGGCCTTTCCAAGTCGGACATGACCAATGTCAGTGATTTATTCATTTCCTTGTCTCTAACGCTCATAGTTTGATAGTTGGCGATGTTGAGAACAAGTATTCAGGATAGCCAAGTTGTATTACCAGACCAAATAGCCTCACATCGCCTCCTCGCCTCTGAAAGCCTCGTCAAGGTTTCCGAGACCGGTTACACACTCCCTAGCACCGTTACACAATCGGCTGTCAAGGCCCTTGTGGAGGAACTATCCCAATTGTCTGGTGCTAATGAAGATTTCAAGCCAGACCGAAAAGTAGGATTTCGGCATATTTATAACTGCATGCGCTTGTTGGAAGGTACCAACATTCAGAAGCAACTCAGTCCCGCGCCAGATGCGGACGAATTACGAAAGGACCTAGTAATCAACTTGGCTCGATATACAGGCCTTTGGCCCAGTAAACTACCCAGTTTATATGGTGCGGATATTTCCTCTTTCCATGGGCGAGACTAACCAGATATCGGAATAGACCTGGACGAGAGTATGGAGCTCGCTCTTCGACTGTTAATAACCATAACAAGCGACGACGTGGAGATGAGCGAGTCTTTATCTTCTGAGCCAAATATGATCCATAACCTCTTACGGCTATTTGTCCGATGGTACAAGAAGAAATTCCATACTACCGAAAGCCATTCGAAATCCAAAAAAGGAAAGAAGAAAAGAGAAAGTGATATAGAAGTAGATCCCGAAACCGAAGAGGTACCAAATCTACTGGAAAGGGTCAGCATGTCGCTAGGACTGGTCACACAGCTAGCGAAACAAGTCGACTCTGCCAAACAACATATCCTAGAGACCTGTAAGGCCATTGAATTTCTAGAAATTAAAGACTGATATCGGTTCTCTGCAGGGTTTTCAGCGTCTTGTCCTGGTTCTGTTGACTGCGCAGAGATCTGCCAATGCAAAGACTCTGCACCAGCCCTCCAGTCTGTGACAGAGATATTCTATCAATCTACCAATGGTTTGAGTGTACGTCCTGCTTGCAACTCGTAAGGATTTATATTAAATATATCACCAGGGAGAGGCCGAAGCTCAAGCTCATTTCCTCCATGGACACATTGGGATTTTATTGGCCATTCTTTGTACTCATGACTCTTCTTCTCGATCTCAAGTCATACCCTACCTCCGTCCACGCAAAGCTTCTGCCAAGGACAAGACTCGCGCCCTTGTGGAGGTGGTCCGGGAATTCAGCAGTCTACTGTCGACAGTGGTGAGCAAGGCCAACGAAAGAAGTTCACCCGAGGACGAAGAATACGTGGGAGAAGTAGCATCAGATGAAGGTGTCTTGCTAGCGCAGACGATGGTTCGCAAATTAGAGAGTTTGCTATGAAAGATAGCAATTCAAATTATACCCGCACTCACTCATGGAGCATTACAGTCATGATCCGATGAGACAATGTTGTAACAGATCGCACGGTGTATGGATACAGTCTCTCTTTATGTCTTAACTTTACGACTAGTGACGAATACAATGACGATATTTACCCCAGATACTTAGCGCCTACGAGGAGGTCCTCTGGGCTTTGCAAATGCTACTCTCTCCCCTGAAACGGGCGTAGATGATCCGCTAGGGGTATTGCTGAGTTCCTGTTGGAGAAAGGCCTCGTTGATATCCTCTGGGTCTGAAGTTTCGGACCTCTTTGCGACACTGACACCCATTCCCTTTGCTGCATTGACCACCGAGACGACTCCGGACGAGTACACCATGCGATGCTTGACAGGAGATCCAGAGGGACAGCAGTAGATAAAGACTAGAACGAGGTTAGGGATGGTCATTGTCGAGAGGTGCCACATACTAATCGAATTGAGATCCTCTCCATTGCGCTGACGGGACCACAAGTAAAAGGTATATGCTGCGAATAGGCCAGTCAACAACTGGAATAGTAGACGGATGAGAGAACTTACTAGGCTCAGAGGAGGGAATGAAAGACGCAAGTTGGTTCGGCGACACATCCCTGGAGGATTGCTTCAAGACGAGGGATTCATCCCTAGTGTTCACACTCTAGTGTCGAAAAGATCAGAACACACTCCTTGGATGGAGAGTCCACGTACCAAGATGACCAACTTGGAGCATCCCTCTCGGTTCGCAAGGTCTTTAACGGCATCTTCTGCTTCCGAGGTCCACTTGAACCCGACGGGTGCGCTACCCGCATGAGACCTTCTCTCACCCGCACCTTGATACTTGTTCAAGCCAGCGGCCTTTTCCGCCGCCCTAATGCTCTGCATCGCCTCCTCTCGCGCAGAGAGGGGTTTGGGAGCGTTGACATGTCTCTGATGAGCTTCATACCCATCTGTAGTCAAGTCGGCCTAGTACAGGTTTAGAATGTGTCGGAAAAAATGCTTGGAGTGTACCTTGGAGGTGGCAAAGATGGAATCTTTGAATCGATAGTCTCCGAGTGCTTTCTTGAGTGCACTCTGGGTGCTCGCATACAACATCTACAAGTAAAACATCGGAATCCATTTCAATAAAGGTAATCGTCTCGTTCCCTCTACTCACCTTGTCTCTAACTTTGGCATTATCGGGCACATAGCTGATCGAGAGCCACTCTGACCCAGAAGCCGAATCGAGTCGCACGAGCAAGTAGGCAGGCACATTGTCCTCGACATAATTGACAATATGCGCATAATCGCTCATAAAGTCTCCTTGTTTATTCCATTTCCCAGATTCCACCAACGCCTCTACGAACGGTCGAGACGGTGTTCAAAACGAGCGCACATGCAGCAGTAAAGCAAACCCAAATGTATAAGTCATTGATCGTGAATGATAGAATACACCCGTGCGCACCGTTTTTGATGGACACCTTGATCACTCTGAGATCGTTCTGAGTGACCGCCTGAGCAAAACACTCGACGAGCTCTGGTGCCGCACCGATTCCAGAAGCAGAAGACATGGTAAACGTGTTATTCCTACAAAAAAAAAATACCGCGGGGAAGCCGTCAGATGGCGAGTTATCGTGCTGAAATGGCCAATAGTGGCGAGGTCCACTATATAACAACAGACTGAGAGAAGCGCCCAACCTCTTTTAGGATCACAGAGATGGAATGGATTTGCTAGAGCGGAGCTGGCAAGAGCAGGGTTGTGAAAGAAGAGTGAGTACAGCTGCTGTACTACCTCAGCAGAGCGAAATATATAGATGGGGGGAGGGAGCCTTGGGACGTGCAGCTGTAGAGCTGCAGCAGAGGTGCTCACAATGCGCGCGCAGACTGCATGCCCACAAAGCACGCACAGACACACGACAAGTCAATCCTTTCACCTTTTATTCTCTCTCCGTTTGCTTGCTTTTTAGACTTGGTTCGCTTAAAAAGGAAAAACTCGAGACGACTGGACTTCTAAACCATCTTGTATTTCACTTTGGCTATACTGGGGTTTTCTCTCGTAGAATATGTATGGAAAAAAGGAGTATGACAGCATCGTCATTACCGGGTAAAAGAAAATGGAGACACAGACAAAGGGAGATTAAGACAGAGAGACACGACAACATCGAGACTGTGAGAGGAAGAGAAATCCAGAGAAGAAATAGGGCACAAGGCGTTTGATCCGTGTGGTAAGAACGCAAGGAGGGTAAGGGCGCAGCGTCGATAATACAAAAAGGGAGGGGGGCGAGTGAGAGGGGAGCAAGGTGATATAACGGTGAAAGAGGAAACGCACTTCCAATGACACACAAAAGCGTGCCAAAAAAGACGTACGAATACTCTTCCAACCACGGTCGAGTTTCATCGACCAGCCTTCTCCCCTTCAACCCATCTAAATAGACCATTTAAAAAGCCTTTGATTCCGTCTAATAAGTGAACCGGCGGGCCTTCCCAATCCCCATTGTCCGTCCCCAATCCCTCAAGATCATGATCATCCAACGTCATTCGTTTCTCCCTCGAGGGAGTTTATTATTTCGGACAAAAGTACGACCTGAACAAGAGGGAGAAGGGTGGGAGAGGAGAGTGGTGGTGGTGCGGCCGAGTTATTGTCGTCTAGTGATACAGTAGCCATTCAAAAAGTCGAAAAGTCGAGTCGGAATGGTGAAAAAGTTGAAGTGTTCGTGTAAAAAGGCGTTGAACGAAGCTATCGGAAAGAAAACGGCGCGCGCGGTGGTGGTAATTTCTTGTTGGACTTGATCCAGTGATAAAAAGGTTTCCGATCTCGTAGCGAATTCCCGCGGGAATTCCAAATCGTTGGGTCGTCAAAAAGGCCTCGCGATAAAGATCGTCCAATAAAAACGTCAAAGAGCGTTTAATCTTGCGTGTTGGATTTCGTTTAGGTAGTTAAAAATGGCGTTTGGAAAAAAGAGTTTGTCCTGCCTAGGGCAAGGGTGTTGAAGTAAATTGTCCTCGAGAATCTATGTGCCAGTGGTAGTCGTTTCGAGTCGAGACGGGGATCGTTAAGATACAGTATGTAGGCGAAGAGTTGGTAACTAGGCGCACTGCCCAATAGAAAGCATTAGGTCCGGGGAAAAAAAAACACGATATTCGGTGAGGGTGAGCTGGTAGAGGGCGTTAAATGTATCCAGTTGGACTTCGAACTCTTCGCTGTTCTCCACCACTGCTATCACCATAAGTTTGCTGCGTACGAGCACTATACGACCTCACAAGAGGCGGTGTCGATCGTTGCTGCTGTGGCTGCTGTGACTGCTTCTGCGTCTGCTTGGAAGACGACGAGTGCGACTGGGACGGCTCACGCGAAAGTGGGGATTGCTGATGCGGCGTCTGCGTGCGCTTGGGAGAAGACGAATGTGATCGGGACTGGGACGGTTCACGGGAGAGCTGCGATTGCTGATTGTACCTCGACAAATCGGTGGGGAGCGTGCTGGCATGGTAGTAACTCGTCGGCGGTGGCTGCTGCTGCGACGCAACCGTCACAGGAACAGTTACAGGAACCGGGACCGGGACCGGATGTAAATCGAGATCGACGGGCGGGAGACGCCAGTTGTCCTTGGGTGGTGGGGTAGGCGGGATCGTCATTCCACCCGTCGAGTACCTCGATGACCGGGAAGCAACCGACGAGATCGTGTTGGCAACGGGGAAGAGATAATTGGGGTCAAACTCGGCTCCTCGTCCCTTTGTATCTTTTGGGTCGTGACGATTACTACTGCCCTTGGCGCTACTTGCACCGGGTGGAGGACGGATGTTGATCTCGTCGGCTTTGCGACTGCCTTGAACACTCGGCGTCGCACTCCTCTCTTCTTCAAGCACACCACCAAGCGGGGAACGAGGAGGAAGGGAAGGCAACCGTCCCATTTCATCGACGGAGAACCGGCCATTAGCTCCCAACCCAATACTCTTGAGCCCACTCGAATACTTGCTCGCCGAATAACTCGTATGAGGACTCGTAACCACAGCACTCGCACCACCACCACCATGATGATTATTGTTGATGCCAGAATCCAAACTCATCCCCCTCGAATGACTGCGCACACTGATGGGCAACATTGGCGAAGAAGGATTAGCAAACGACTGTTCAGGGCTCCACCAATTATTAAAGGTAGCCTCCGCAGCCGTCATCGTCATCCCAACATACGCATCTTCCCCTTCCTCCTCCTCTTCATCATCCTCATCCACCGACGAACCCCCATCAATCGCAGGTCCATTCACCGTCAACGTGATCGCTTTTGGCATCCCAATCATCG
The DNA here is from genome assembly GCA_910592055.1 of Acaulospora colombiana. Taxonomy (NCBI): domain Eukaryota; kingdom Fungi; phylum Glomeromycota; class Glomeromycetes; order Diversisporales; family Acaulosporaceae; genus Acaulospora; species Acaulospora colombiana. Next base: position 6,421 of record CAJVPT010005246.1, on the reverse strand, counting down.
TCTTGTCCACAGACACACGGCCACGTCCAAGCTTGAGCGGTTTAATCGACAAGATGCCTTTACGTCCATCCTTTTGCCCATTCACCACCGGTGCTTGCGACGTGGACTGCTGCGCTTGCTGGCGGTACTGCTCGGGAATAGGGGGCACAGGCGGTGGTGGCCTATGATGATGGAAAAACTGACCATACCCATGTTCTTGGCCAGCCTGAGGATACGTCTGCGACCTCCTATGACTCCACAACGATTGCACGATCGAGAGCGGTCTAAACCCACTATACGGCGTGCCAGACAAACTGATATCCTCGGGCACACCTTTGGGTTGGGCGTTGAGGTGTGGGTCGAGGGGGGAAACGGGCATTTGGTTCATGTCGAGTTCTTTGACGGGCAAAGGGTTGGCGCGGTCGTGCGTAGGCGTGCGGTCGCGAGTAGGAGTCCGGTTGAGTTCGCGCCTTGGAGTACGGTCACGACTGTGATGGCTCTGATGAGACGAAGCCGAATGCGCAACGGGCGACTGTTGCATCTGCCTTTGCAAATCTTGCTCAAAATACCGCTCGCGCTCACTCTCGCGTTCATGCTCGTGCTCTTGATCGTGCTCCATGATGGGGGTAGACGTGACGTTCACCCTCATCTCGCTTCCATTCCCGATACTGCCCTTGCTGCTACTGTGCATATGTTGTTTGGTGAGCGCGGGTACGGGCTCGGTGGGAAGTGCGGGCACGGGCGGGATGGCGTCAAAGGGTGTAGGCGGTGGCAAGTTCTGAATCGGCAAATGTGGGGTGGATTCAAGACGAGGCCTTGGCCCCGTCCACCTCGTCGGGAAATAATCATTCCACGTCTTGCTCCTCTTGGCTTCAGGCCGCTGCGGGTGCTGTTGTTGTTGTTGTTGTTGACTATTGGCCGAGTTCTGGTTGGACGAAGAGGACGCCGAGGGAAAGGGAAACATGATAAACTGGTGTCCACCAGGCGTACTCGCCGTCATATTTCCCTGTTTCTTGCCATCACCGCTCTTGTTGGTACCCTTTTCTGAAGGCGGGCCGAGAACGACTTCTAACGGTGACCCCGCCCCTCTTCGTCTCCCATCCCCATTCTCATCAAGCAAACTGGGCGGTTTTCCATAGGCAGCTTCCCAGTCGTACGTCTTGGACCTACTCGACCACACGGCCGGATCGCGACGAGCCACCAACACCACCGAGGTTGTAAACCAAGACGTGAACGCAAAGTCTAGAATATAATTGTTAGGAATTGTGTCGGGTTGGACAGTTTGTTCGTACAGATGATGGTGATGGTCCAGCAACCGACGAGAACGGCGCGAAAGGCAGATGTACAGCCCGAGCCTCCATCTAAAACACGTCAATATTTTAAAAATAACAAAAAAAAAAATATGTTCACCTTCTCCACATCTAAAGGTAGGGCTGAGGGCAGAGTAGGCGAGTGCGCCGGCTGGAATCAAGTCAGGATATCGAACGACGGCAGGACACGGGGAGAAGGGAGGCTAATAAGCGACATGGCCAATATGACAGCGACAATCAATTAAAGTAGCCAACACGAGGCCACTGTCGAGTACAAGGGACGAAAACGGCAGCAGACGGAGCAAAAGGCAAAGAAAAAAAAAAAAGGGGGGGCAAGGGAAAGGAGACGCACCGAGTTGGAGAATGGTGAGAAGGATGTAGACGGCAATCTCGAAAAAGGTGTGGGAGAGCCAGGCGCGGGAGGCGTTTGCGTTCATGTTGATGTTGCGAGTGTCATAGTATGCGATGAGGGAGATTGTGCAAAAGCAAATGATTTGCGTGGCCAAGTTGTACGCCGCAACGGAGACTGTGACAATGTTAGCCATTACCCCAAAAGAGCATGTTGTGAGTTGTGGATGCGCACCATGTGAAGGAGTACGTTGAGTGTCTCGAGAGGATACGTCGAGAATGGCGACGATGGACCAAATGAGATGAAGGACGAGCACGACGACTTTTTTCAACGACCCATTAGCAGACGTGAGAAGGCATGTAAAAAGAGAAACGACGCACCAAAAAAGAGTGTCCTGCTCCTCAAAAAGTCTGCATTCCTTGTTGGTTTGAAGATGGACATGATAATGTTGAGTAGTTCTGCTGGTTGGCTATACAGCCAACACAGACAAGTATCGTCACAGTTGGTGTGGCTACAGTTGACGTTGCTACAGAGTTGTTGAAGATGCGCGGTGCGGTCGTAACGAATGGGACAGTGGTCTGGCTAGACGTGGGTGGGGGACAAGTGGGCAGATCAGCCTTGAGAAGAGCTCAAGCGAGGATTGGCTGGACCCCACTCCCGGGAGGGGTGGCCGCGTGCATGTGACAAAGCAAGCAGCACCCCTATTCATTCACCCCGATTAGGCAAGTCTTGTCTCCCTCTGCCCTGTTTTGGCAATGCTCGGATTGGCAAGTTGCAGATAACTGGATGGAGATTGCTCGCAAAAAGGATGGCAAACGACAGCGGATCGCCAGGGAAGATGAGCGGTAGATGTTGAGGGAACTCGACTCCATTCAGCGCTGGCTGACTGCGGCGTGGATGACCGTTGGGGACGGTCCGAATGGGTGATCGACATGAGTTTACCATGCTCATCCTCGTTGATTTCCCCAAAATTATGGGAATTGTTGCCTCCCCGTAACGGCATGGCGAGGGTTACGCCGACGATTATTCACAAGGGCTATCATGATAATTATTACTGGACACTGCAGCCATTCTCCCAGTCTCAACTCGACTCGCATCGCACTAGCCCCACACCACTCTATCTAGCGTGCTCTTGATCTCCACTAGACCACTCGAGACTTGTCTCCAACCATCACCAGTCATCGACATGACCATCTAGTCAACACCTGGATTACTGTCGACGCCTAACTGCTACGAATCACATCCTATCCAATTCCGGTCATCCCGACGCGGGCCCGAATCACTCGACTCATCTCGACATTACCACGACGAGTCGAACTTTTGATACTGTAACATCTTGTACTCTACCACCCTGGAGCGTGTTATCTTGAAACGACTGCTATCCACCATGCCTCGATCCCCAAGCGACTATGTGTTCTTCTGGAAGGTGAGCATATAGCTCTCCTTCACCACCCCACCAGATTAATCGTCTTTGCAGATCGATCAAGAACACGGCTGGGCTTCTCAATGGTACAGGAGCAAATTCAAAGGTCCCTCTACATTCGAAGGCCTCCAAACATTCGTCGCAACCGAAAAGCAAAAGCTAACTGGTAGCACAACCGTTCCATCCGAACCATCCACATCAATCACATCCGAACCGTCCACTCCACTCTCTACGACCGCTACCATCGCCACCACCACAATCGACACCACCGAACCATCTGCATCAACCCACACGAGTCAAACTGAACAAGAAGATTGGATCCCATTTATGACCGCAGAACATTTCATGATGTTCCATAAAGCAATGCTCTTTGCACACACCCACTCTACCGACCACAAGATAAAATCGACCAACGAAGCCGTCGCTCACCGTCTCCTCACCACCACCAACCCAAAAATAGTTAAAGATATGGGTAGACAAGTCAAGGGGTTCTCGGATGGTGTGTGGCATAGACACCGTGATGATATCGTGCTCGCGGGTAATATCCTCAAGTTTCGACAAAACCCTGGTTTGGGAACCAAGCTGTTGGAGACCGGGCAGAAAAAGATTGTAGAGGCGAGTCCGATGGACAAGATTTGGGGGATTGGGTTGGATGCGAAACGCGCTTCCGAGAGTCTAAAGTCGGATGGAGAGAAACGGTGGGGCTTGAATTTGCTCGGGTTGGCTTTGGAGCAGACCAGGTCGATTCTCGTTATGGAGACGCAAAAAGTCGTTCAAGAGAGCGAGCAATCCGAGCCTGGTCCGTCTACAGTGCCTCAGGCAGACTAGATGAGAGCGAATCCTTTGCATTGTATTGTTATCGTACACGGTTACAAATACTACAACAGTAGATTTCGAGACTTGTGTGTTGGACAGCATGATTTCTTTCCCCTATTTCGTGTATCCACCCTATGCTGTGGAACAACATCGTTCCGTATGCTTTTTACCGGATCATGAAAGACTGCAAAATTGCAAATGCACAGACGACAGTGCAGACATAGAAACCAAACCCATAGCCCGAAGGATTGTCTTGCACACTTGAAGACCATAGCTAGAGCGTGTCAGTATCGAGTATCGTTTTATAATATCAACCTACATAACCACCAATGATCTGATGAAATGTTAGTTCATGTCTAACGCACCCGAGACCACTTACAGGACCAAAGAAACGGGCGAGCGAGACAATGCTCTGGGCCAACCCATTGGCCAAGCCCACGATCGGAGGAGGGCTCACTGTTGAACATGAGTACGAGTTCAATCCGTGTAAAAAGTACGCACTATAGTTGAGGAGGATAGAGACCGACGTATATGTAAAAGTGTTTGCGCAGAATCGTACAGCCGTGCTGACGAACAGAGCTATCAACCGTTTAGCAATCTAGTCTAGCACAAGGTAATCATCATACCTGACATCACGAAAAAGTTGTTACCAGGCCCTTCAGTGGCGAACGAGCGGTACATGACCACGGATAAATACGCTGGGATGAACAGACACGACCCGATCCGGAACATTGCGATATGCGAAAACTTTCCACGCGGAGGCCTATAGAACATGAGTTAAATCTCGAGAGAATCGGCTGGACAAACCCAATGTTCCTGTCGAGAGGTTAGCAATCGTCGGGGGTTTGGAATATCACGTACGGATAAAAGTAGAATTGGAACAGGATTTGTACAAGGCACATCATTGCAACTAGACATTGTTAGAAAGAATATAACGTCATCTTTTCACTCACTCAGTTGAGCAAAGTGACCGGGTGTGAGCTCCAAGCCACCCGTAGAGTAATTCCTATCAAACGATAAGCCTCAATCTATCACGCTCAAAACACTTACGAGACGAGGTAGAGATAGAAAATCTGGTCGTGAGTCGTACCGTGCAACGCAAGCAAGCCATACTGGAAAATGATCAAGAGCGGGAGCATCCTCCACGTCGACGGTGGTTTTTCCTCTATAAGGTCAGAAGTAGGTCGACTTTCGGCGATAGTGGAAAGCGAAGCCATGTCTACGCGATGGTGATCTGGTGTCTGGTGGCCCGGAGTCGGCGTAGGTACAATATTCGGTGGGGTGCGAACACCAGTGTGGCTGAAAATCGCTGGAACGAATGATCCCGTGGAAGGCCTTCGGACTCCGGCTGGCTCCATGATCCCGAGACGACGAAGGCCAGCACCCGGCCTAGATGTGTTACTTCCTATGGAGGGCCTATGTGCCCCCGTACCAGTATTACGGCGGCTCGTAGAAGGCGCCGGGGCATTGGATGTCCCCTCTTCATGATCAGAAGCACCCGACTCTGAATCTGTCTCGAACACCTCTTCGTTATCCACGTTGATAGCCGCTTGTACCCAGAGATCAGCAAGAGATGTCGCGTTCATCTCGTTGGCTACAAATGCCTTTAGTACGGATCAAGATGCATTCAGAGTACACACCCAAAAGAAGCCTCTGAGCAAAGGACGAAGGAGTCTCGGGCCTTTGTTGTTGAGAAGTGTTTGTATATCTCCGATACCTGAGGGTGGAAGCAAAACTTGGCCTTCTGGCTCCTGACATTGAGCCAACTCTACTGCTGGAATATCCATAGGCAGAACCATTTACTTTGGACGTTCGTGACATTGTTCGCTGTTTAGTGGGAGGAATGACTGGTGTAAGAGGACTGAGCACAGATACACCCGACCTTGGGGAATTTTCAAATAGACGCCTAGAAAGGGCATCACTGAATCGGCGTGAAGCTTTGCGTTTGAGTTGGGATACGAGCCCTTCAGGTAGAGGAGATGGTGATGGAGGTTCCTCGTCAACCGTCGAGAGTGGCAAAGGACTGTGCTCTTTATCAGGTGAGAGGTAAATCGCGCCACCGCGCGAGCTGCCATCCCGTCCAAGTGCGAGGGATAAGAGCGCTCCGGTTAGAGTTATAGATGATGCCACCGCACAAGGAAGAAGGTACGGATAATCGATGAATAGCTGAACCTTGCCGAATAGCTCAGGATAGTTTTTGGCAGGAGATTCGACTGGAATCGGTCAGTTTTATGCGGATAGACGATTGCTCACACTTACAAACACCACCAATAATGGCACCAACCACACCACCTAGTCCCCAGGAGAATCCCATGATTGCATAGGCCCGACCTTCGTTCGTTGGGTCTGTCACACTGGCGACGCTACCTCGACCAACGCCCACAGCCCCAGCAAAAACACCTTGCAATAACCGAATCACAACGGCCTCACTATACGTCCTCGAAGTTCCGAACAATGTACAAGTCAGCGCCATTCCCAACAACGAGACAAAGAGAACCGTTCTTCGCCCATGCTTTTCGGCGACTGTAGCCCATAGAAGCGAGG
>CAJVPT010005245.1:0-12424 GCA_910592055.1 Acaulospora colombiana | reverse complement strand
ATATTTAATTTAATTTAGTTAAATTAAAGCAGTTATAGTGGAATATACTTTGAAACAAATTCAAAATGTATCAAATCAGTTTCAAGTTGTTTTTGCATGGAATCTGAATCAGATTCAATTTCAAATCAGATTTGAATCAGATTCAGATTCAAATTGGATCGGATTCAAATCAAATCAAATCAAAACAAATTCAGATTCAAATCGAATCGGATCAAACTGTTATGGTTTTGAATCAGATCAGATCAGTTTAAAATGAATCGGATCTATATCCAATTCGTATTTATAAAAATCAGATCGGATCGAATCTAGTTAAAATCTGATCTGATTTGATCTATTGTGATCACTACTTAAAGAAATAAACATGGTTACCAAGTTACTAAAGAACAAAAGGTTAATTGACAAGTGAATACTTTATATTCTAAACAGAGTCTTAATATTCAGAATTGAATTCAGAATGTAGTATAGTATACTATCCTGGTGAATATGTAATATTCTAACAATAGTATATGGAAAACTGTTCAAAAATAAGACCACACTATATCAATCCATACCTAATAGTATAGTATATCATCTCAATATTTATAATTTAAAGAGTATTTAGAAGTTTTAAAAAAAAAGTCAGATAACATGATTGTGCAATAGATTAAATGACTTAGGATCAGCTGGAATCATAACAATTATCAGGTTAAAGCAATCACAAATTAAGTACTGGGAACCTTTTAATCTGCTTATATATAATTTACCAAACTATCTTTCAGGAAGGAGCAACTTTACATTACAAGTATTGAAACTGACCAAAGATATGAAAATAACCTTTTATAGCTAAAAGTAAAATGATATCTTTAATTGGAGTATCAGAAATAGTCCAATTAAAGATCATCTGATAACAGATAAATATAGTAAAGCCATTTTATTACTCAAATACAATAAGTTGATATACATGGATCAGCTTATTAATATAAAGTTAGAGAAATATGGAACTGGCAAATACTTCAACTCTTACAAAAAACAAGTAAGGGACCTATTCCAGAATAGTGTTATCAATAATAAAAGAAATATAAGAAAGTAAGTTAGGATAGCTTATAAGATTTTAGCTTATAAGATTTTGAAAAAAAGATTGATTAAAGTGAAGTTCAGAATATCTAATACTTAAACTTAATCTTGATAAAAGGCAAAAACTTTAGGTGGTTATCAAAAACAATAATCAGTAGTGATAGCTTGTTTAGAGAAAGTTAATTATAAATAATAATAAATAAAAGATATATTAAAATAGATCATTTCAAATGTGATAGCTTCAAGAAAAACTTAGTATCAAACCTGATATGATGCCAGGGCTGCCCAAAAGGTATCAAGGCTGAAAACTAATGTATAGTAGAATCAAACATAGAATAAACATATATGGTTTCTTATTTTAATACTAGAAAATCTATAAGAAGTGCTTAACTTTTAGAAATTCCTTGTTTCCAGATAGTCCTTGAGAAAACAATAAGTAAACAATTCATACAGACTTAGTAACTATACAATGTAATAGAAGACAATTAAAATAAGTAAAGATAGAGGACTAGGAGAAGAATCTCATTAAAGAAAATATTAAAGAAGGCATGTATCAAACCCATCTGATTGAAATATTTAGGTATAACAAGGGAAATAATAGCAATAATACAATGACTTTTTATTCTGATAGATCCCTTGTTAATCACAGAAACAAAAATATGAAGATGGGTGTAGCATGAATATAAATTGAAGAAGTAAACAGGGAAAGCAAGTTCCAAGTAAGGATAGCTAATTAGCCTTCATTTACAAGAGCAGAACTAGTAGCAATAGTCATCATATTGCTAGTAGTATAAGTTAATAGCAAGGTCAAGATCTATACTGATAGTCAAGCCTACATCTCCAAATGAAAAACTATAGAAAAGAAGGATTCCAAAAAAATTCATAAAAAATGGCTAAAAAAACAAAATTGTTTTTTGTGGATATAAATGTTGAGTTTGATAAAGAAAAAAAATTAGATCTAAATCTTATCAAGATCAAAGTATACTTCAATATTCAATATAATAAGAAAACATACATTCTAGACAAAGAAGTGTTAAAGTTTCCAACAATAGAATGGCAAAATCTAGACTCTTCTAAGATTATTATCAAAATTAAATGGCAAAATATAATACTGAATACTCCAATAAGACAGTTTGTTAAAAAAATCAATGTCAAAATAATAATATATCAATGAACAATTCAAAATAGAATAGACAAAAAGTGTGGTCATCAAATCTAAGATCAGTACAGGCATATATGGAACCTAGTTTGAAAATAAATGAATAATAGATATATATGGAATACCTCATTCAAAGGATCATAAAGAAAAAGTTTTTTTGTTAATATAACCAGCAATGAGTTAACAAAGCTAGTCACAAAAAGATCAGACTTATATAAACAAGTGAAATATCTTGCATATAAATAGTAAGAAAAAACAATAGAATATTTGCTAGAATGTCCAACATACAAAACTCAGTAGCAAGAAACCTGGCAAAAGTATATAAAAGATACAATACAAGATTTCAACAAACTCCTAGTAGATAAGAAAAAGAAGTCAAAATAAAAAGAGATAAGTCTGATAGTTGATGATAGAATGAAAAGAGGAGAAAGGGATAAGAAAATAGCTTAACTGGTAGAAAAGATCTTAAATACTGATTAGAATATACTTAGCTTCTATATGAAACTAATTAAAAAAAACCTAATGGATAAGATAACAGACTCAAAATACTATAGAAAGAAAATCAGTAAAGAAATAAGAAAGTGAATAATGAAGATGCAAAAGAAAATATGTAACCATTTCAAAAAGAAATTTTAGAATATCAGATGTAAGAAAGTAATAAAGTGAAAATAGATATTGAGAATTAATAAAGATAATAAGATCAAAAGATCGATACATCTACAAAGACAAAAAAACAGGATCAAGGTATCAGGAAATCAATCATATCAAATACCATTAAGGAAAAAAGAATTAGAAAATATAATGCTCGAACAGGTCCTATAAGATGAAATAAAATATGTAATAAAATAGTTGGGTTTTAATCTTTGTCAAAACTTGAAAGAGTGATCTGCGGTAGTGATTTGCAAGCAATAATATTAAAAGTTGAAAGAATGTTTACCCGAACTTCTAACAGAGTGATAGAAGTTATACTTAGAAAGGTAAAAACAATCAAGATGTGTGAGTTATTAAAGAATTAGCTTTGGTATCTCATGTTATATATATAGTTTACAAATGTTTAATAAAGCATATATAACTAGTCTGATAGAGAGCAAAAAAAAAAGAGTTAAGGCCTATATTAAATAACATAGTTATTTTAAGATAAACTTAAAAATCATATAAATGACTTTCTAAGAAAGAATTAACAAATAGAGAGATTAATATTATTTTAATAGAAAAGAGTCAAAACTCTATAAGACTGCTAGGTACTAACAAGATCTATATAAGTTTGATAGCTAGAGTACTCAATAATATAGAAATAAAGATATATTATCTCTCAAAAAATCCCTTTATATTAAAGAAATAAAATTTTACAATCATATGATTTATAATAAGAAAAGTATTAAATAAAGTCTATAAACAATATATCATCTTATATAGGCTATGTCTATTATAGAATATAAAAAATATAGTAATTGAAAGTAAGAAGACTCTTAGCATAGAAAGAAAAAAGTCAAAGTATAAAATAGAAAAGTTGAAACAGATAATAATGTACCTATAAACTTATTATTTGATAGTAAATTAATAAGCTTTTTCTTTTCTTTTGATAAGAGTCATCTATTATTAAGAAAATTACTTTTAAGAGATTTATCATTAAGAAGTTAAATAAAATCTTATAAAACTTAAACTAGAAGTATAAGACAAAGAAACAATAAAAGACATAAAAACTTAGTTAAAAAAAAGTAATAGAAAATCCATTGGCAATCTAAGGCATAACCAGTATAATAGTTTTGATAAAAATAATTCAAATACAAAAATTAAAATAAGAAATATTTACTATACTATATTTTACACAACTTAAAAAAACTAAGTAATAGAATAGCTAAACTAGAAAATAAGACAGTTATCAATAGACAAGCAAGATAAAATAGAAAAGAGACAAATCACTCTAAAAAAGTATATCAGTTGTCAAAAATAACAATAAGAAAAATGAGTCCAGTTTATCTCTAGTAGAAATCTCAAAAAAAGACAAATATCAACAAAAAAAAAAGCTTAATAATATACATTTAGATAATTTAGATCTAAAACTATTTTTACAAAACAAAAAAATTAACTTCTTGAACAAAAAAGAAAAAGATAAAAGCAAACAAAATAATAATAGAGAAGAAAACAATAACATTAAAAAAAAATAATAAGAATAAGTACACATAATATTAGGAGTATTATCAATAAAATTAATTAATATAGTCTTATAAAAAATATAAATGAACAAGATATAGATATAGTGGGATTGTATAAGACCAAATTAATACATAGTAATACAAAATAGGTCTTCAATAATCAGAAAGAGTATAATACTTCTATAGTACTAACAAAGATATTCTATATAGTATAGAAATATGTCTATCAATAATAAAAGATTTTAAAAAACAAGTAGCATTAGTAAATAAAGTAGATGGCTATATACAATAATTATTATTAATTTGTTGACAAAAAAAAACAAAATCTATATTATACAGATTTATATTCTATCAAATAGGCATAGATACAAAAAAATGTAAGTTAATAAGCTTTATTAGAGAAAAATATGAATATTATTTTCATATAATTATAATAAATAATTTCAATATATCATTCAATTCAATAGAGGATAGAAAATCCTTTTTTAGAACATATTTCAGATCCTCTTAGTATCAAAAATTTCTTTATTTAACTTTCTTGATGAATAAGATTTCCTAGATATATAAGTAATATAAAAAAAAAAAAGACAAACCTTCACAAAACAAGATGTCACAAATAGTAGTAAAATAGATTTTATCTGGAGATTATAGAGCATGGCAAAATACACAATCCTGCAATTCAATAATCAAAATATGAAAAATACTATCAGAAATATCACATTATGCTTTTGATAACTTTACAAGATAATAATCTATTTATAAAAAATGAAATTATTAAATACTATATAATAATTAAAATATAAAGTATAAATCTAAAAAAAAACATTTCTGGAACAATAACAAGCCTTTCAGAAAAGTTTGAATTATAAACTCAAAACTTTAATGAAGTCTATATAAAATAAGAAATCTAATGAAAATAAAAGAAAACTACAAGTAAACAAAATTTGAAAAGCCTTTTAAGATTTAATTTATAGTGCAATTTTAACAAATTAATAATTAAAAACAGGTTTCAAATAAGAAGAGACAATATAAATATAGTTCAAAATTTATATGATATAGAAAAACTCTTCAATTACTGTAAAAACAATTTTTAAAAAAATGGAAGTATTAAAAAAAATAGCAAAAGTATAAGAGCTTAGTATACTATTAAGAAATATAATATCATTTATAATCTATATTATCAAATAGAAAACTATCATATTCAATTTAACATTTCTAATATTTATATATTAAAACTTAGAAGTCAAAAAAATAAAAAAGAAAATCAAATTAGCATTAGAACAAAGATATGATGATATACGATAAAAAAAATAGTAAGATTGCTAACAAGTAAAAAAAGAAACAAAAAAATACTTGGTTAAACAAGATAGTATAAAATATATAACAATAGATAAAAAAAAAATTGAAAAAAAATAAGACAATATTATTAAGAGATCTTTAAAAAATAAGATGCCAATTTTATCAACTTTACTAAAAAGTAAAAAATAGAATATGATCTTAAACAGTATATCCAAGATATATAGTATAATAATCTTTTATAATTAATTATACATAAAGAATTGAAAGAAACCCTTTATGCACTTTCAAATAACAAAGTCCTAGAAAATTTTCAAATTAGCTACAAAATACTAAAAAAGTTGGATTAAGAAGAAAAAGAATATCTATGAATGAAGCTAAATACCTTCTTAAAATAGGAAGTTACATCTATATATTGAAAGCAAAGTCAAATACTATATATTCAATAGCTAAATTAAAACTATAGAAATATGAATTTATAAATATAAGATCAATTATACTATTGAAAGTTAATAGAAAATACTTTATCAAAGCTCTAATTACCAGAATAGAAAATATATACAAGACTACTAATATTCTTAGAGATTTCAATTATATAGAATTACTGGAAGAAAGTATATAGTAGCAGAACCTATTCAAATTCTCAATATTATTTACAAAGATGCAAAAAAAAAATAATAAAAAGCTATAAATACTCTTTTAAAATATAGTCAAGGTATAGAATATCATCAGTCTATAAATGCTAATAAAAGCAATAGAAAGAATAAAAGTATTCAAAGGATTTATTAAGATTATAATAAGCCTGTTTCAAAATAGAGAGTTTAAAATAATATTTGAGAATATTTTCATGAAACTAATAAAAGCAGGAAATAAAATTAACTAAAGAGAAAGCATTTTATCACTAATGTAAAAATATTTTATAACTCCTTGTTATGCAAAATTCAAGAAGACAAAGAACAAATATCTAAAATAGCAGTTTTATAGAGTCCCGAGCTAAATAGTAATACTACTAAGAGATTAAAATCGAGACAAGTGGCCATAACCTTTATGAATAATATCCCTTGAATAGCAAAGTTCAAAAAAGACATGAAAAGGATTCTAGAAATAGCAAGAATCTTTTATAAAGCAAATAACTTTCAGATTAATACTAACAAATCAGTACTAGTTACTATCAATAATCTTAATTACTATTTAAAAGAAGTTCATATAGAAATTAATAAAGAAATAGTTAAAAAACTAGATAAAAAAGAAAGCAAAATTCTTAGAGATTTGAATAGACAATCAGAAAACTACAATAAAGTTTAAAGAAAAAGTATTAAAAAAAATACATATCATTATTAGAGTTTTCAAAAATAAAAAGATAAATGATAATCAAGGTATACAACTATAGCCTTTATGGATAACACAACATGGATAACAAGATCAAAGGAAAACATGAAAAAGATTTCAAAAACTGTAAAAATCTTTTACATAGCCAATAACTCTCAAATAAATAGTAACAAATTAGTTTTAATCACTATTAACAATCCTAACTGCTATTCAGAAAAGGTGAAGGTAGGTATTGAAAAAGAAATAATTAAAGAGCTCGATAAAATAGAACAGGCTAGATTCTTAAAAATCTGAATGGGTAATCAAAAAACTGTAATTGAGCTTAAAAAATGAGTGCTTAAAAAAATCAATATAATAATAAGAGCCCTTAAACATAAAAAGGTAATAAACAAATAAGCCCTATATATTCTTAATAAAGTATTAATATCTAGGATAGAATTTAGAATACAGCATAGTATATTGTCTAGAAAAATATGTAACATCTTAACAATAGCATATAAAAAACTTTTCATGAATAAGAATAATTTATGCAGATCAATACCCAATAGCGTAATTCATCATTCAAAGATCCATAACTTGAAAAGTGTTTGGATGTTACAAAGAGAAAGCCAAGTAACAGGACTTTGCAACAGACTAAATGATCCCGAACCAGCAGGAATCACAATGATCATTAAACTCAAACAAGCATAAATTAAAAATTAGAAACCACTTAATTTATTAATCTGCAAATTCTTAAGTCATCTAACAGACAAAGGTAACTTTTCACTTCAAGTGATCAAAATTGTCAAGAATATAGAAATAACATTTTATAGTTAGAAATAGCAAGACATCTTTGAATGGAAAAAGGAAAACATTTGGATCAGAGAACATCTTGCACTGGAAGAATATAAAAAAGCTATATATCACTTAGAAACAATTAACTAATGTATCTGGATTAGCTAATTGATCAGAAAACTAAAAAAATAAGAGACTGGCAAATGCTTCAGCTCCTACAAAATACAAGAACCCATATCGAAATAGTTTCAAATTATAATCTAAAATCTCCTATAAGAATAACCAAAGCAGCTTATAAGATCTAGAAGAGAAAATTATATAAAATGGAAATCAGTATACTAAAAAATATACCCTAATCAAGATAAGCAGAAAAAATTATAGATAATGATAGAAAATAAAATAAATCAAGTAACTTGGGAAAATTAAAACAAGAAAAAAAGATAAATTTGATATTAGTAGAACATTTTACCAGTCATAACTTCAATAATGATTAGGAAACAAATATACAAAAATACTTGAAATATTCAAAAGACATAACACTAAATGGTAACTGTATCATTGAAAGAGAAATAGAAGAAATATACATAGTACTATATCTCAATACAAGAAAGTTCACCAGAAGAACACAAGACTTAAAAATCTCCAATCCAAGTCAGCACTTGAAAAAAGGATCAAAAAAGTGATTTACAGTAACCAAAGCCCTTTCAAGATCCAAAATTATAAAGTAAATCACATAAACATTAAAACCTGTGAAGAATTCATTATCAAAGAACATATTAGAGAAGGAGTATATCAAGATTATCTAATAGATATATCTCAATGAAATATCAGATCTAAAGAAAAACTAATTTTTTATTCGGATGAATCATTTATTAACCATGAAGAAGAAGATATGAAAATAGTAATAGCTTAGATCAAAATAGAAAAAAAAGGAAAAAAAAGCAAGTTCTAAATAGAAGTATACAATTGGTCCTCATATACAAGAGCAGAATTGATAGTAATTATAACAATACTCCTGATAGTTTCAATTGAAAGCATAATGAAGATCTTTATAGATAGTCAAGCATATATTTTCAAATGGAAATTCTTAGAAAAAGAAGACCCAAAAAAAACATACAAAAGATGACTCAAAGAAAAAAATTGATTTCTATGGGTATGTATGGTAGAGCTAATAAAAAGAAAAATATAGATTTAAAGCTTACAAAAGTCAAAATATACTCAAATGACCTTTATAATAAAGAAGTAGAAACTTTAGCTAAGAAAGTCCTAAAATTTTCATCAATTGAATAGAAAGATATCATTTTACACAAAATTATAACTAAAATCAAGTGGCAAGGAACAACTTTAGATGACTCAACTAGATAGTTTCTTAAGAATATTAATAATAAGACAACAGTATATTAGTAAACAAAACAAAACAGAACTGAGAAAAAATGGAGTCATCAGATTTTATAACACTAAACTTATACATGGGATCTAATATGGAAAAGGGTTAAATATAAATATATGTGGGATATATCTTTTAAACAATCCCAATAAAGAAGCTTTCTTATTAAACTGGTCAATAATGAGCTACCCACCTTAAGTAAGTTGGTTGTAAGAAAACCAAATCTATACAAGCAAGTAAAATACATTGCATGTAATCAATAAGATAAAACTATAGAATACTTGCTAGAATGTTTAATCTATAAAGATCAATTACAAAAGGTATGGAATAAAGGAGTAGATAGAATTATTAAAAACTTTAAAGAGTTATTGAAAGAAAGAAAGAGAAAGGCTGAAGAAAAAAATTCCAGGCTAATTATTGAAGACCATGAAGAAATAGGAGAGTTTTACAAGTGAATCACTAAAGTAGTGAAACAGACTTCTGAAACTAGTTAGAATATACTAAGCTTTTGTACTGGTCTTATAAGAACTGATCTTATCCTAGAAGTGGTAAATCTAAAATGTTAAGGTAAACATATAGGAAGAATAGCAAAAAAGTGGATAATAAAAATGTAAAAAAAAGTCTGCAACCAAATCTGAAAAGAGGTCTGGAACAAGAGATGTGAAAAGTTAATCAAATGAAAATGAACACAAGGAATTAATAAAAAAGACAAGATGAAAAAATCTCCTTGTCTATCAGATTAGAAAACAATGATCCCAAAGAAAAGAAATCCACTACCTGAAAAAGGAAACCTTGAAGATAAAAGCCTCTGAGAAATTTTAACAAAAAAAGTAGAATATATAATGAAATGATTGAATTTTAAGTTCTATCAAAACCTCACAGAGAGATCTGCAATAGTGATCTGCAAACAATGAAGTTAATAGTTGAAAGGATTTTTAACTGAATTATTAATGAAGTGATAAATTACTTCCAAAGTTACACTTAGAGTTTTAATAATTCTTAAAATAGTGATGAGTGAGTTAGGTAAAGACTTAGCTTTAGTGATATATCCTTAATGTAAAGTATATATATATTTAATAAAGTACACATACCTAGCCTGATAGAGGGTTAAAAAAAAAAAAAATGATAACTGATAAACAAACTTTTTATGTATTAAATAGAATATTGATTTTTTTTTTTTAATCTACAATCAGATCAGTATGATATATCTTTACTATATATATACAAAGATAGTTACAAAATATTTTGACTTTTATATATTAACTTATCCATTATCAAAAAAACTATTCTCTAGATACAACTTAGGGAATAATATTTTGCTCCTTTATTAATTTGGATAAATCCTCTAATTAATAAAATCATTGCCTATATGTCATTACTGTAGATTATTCTAAATTCTGTCTACAATTAAAAACCAACCTATTTAATACCATAATAAATCCAATCCTTAATAATTTCCATATACTTCTTTCTCTCTTTTCTTTCAAAAACTTCCTTTTTCAGGTCTTCTAAAGATGTTGAATATTCTTTTTACTCTTATGCAGTCTATATATTGGATCTATACCCAGGTCTTTTAAATCTTTTATCCTTTTCAATAATATTTTGCTTCTTTTTTCACTCTATTACTTTAGTGCAGTAACTATTTCAGATATCTTCTTTAAAGTTTTTTCTTATTTTACAACAAAGCTTATTGATTATGCTTTGTATAGATGTTAGAGAAATTTGAGTTGTACTTTAGGTAATTCTTCAAGGAAATGATTTCATTTTCTTCTATTTATTTACAAATAGTATTGAAAAGACTTCTAATAGATTGCTGGATCTTGTTTAGCCATTTACTTGTCCAATTATTAGTTGTATGGTAAACTTCTTTCTTATCTTTAATTTTTTTATGGATATATTAATCAATTTTTTCTTTTGCTTTTTGTCATATGTTTTCTCTGACTTCTTTGGTGACTGGACATTTAAAAAGGTGTTCTAATGTCTCTTCTTGAAGTTTACATATTGGGCAAGTCATTATACAGTAGTGTAAATATCTGGGGTTTTTTTCTTAAGTATCTGCAGTATTAGAAGTTTATTGTGGATTAAGTTAGTTAGAAAGTATTTGTTTTTATTAGCTTTGAAGAAGGTATCGAAGATATTGAATAGATTGAATTTATTTCAGAAGGTTAAACAATCCATTATCTTATCTTTTTGGATCTACAACTTTTGGATCCTTTTCTATGCTATCTAGTCTTTCCCAATTCTTTTCTTGTTAAATAGTTTAATAAATTTGCAAATACTGATCTCTATTATATATTTGCTCCATATAGCTATTGTAAGGACTTTTTCTAACTCTAGTAGTTGATTTCACATTATTAGATTTTTGTGTCTAGCTTATTTAACAAGTAGATCTATCTGATTATTGAACTTGTTGATCCTATGAACCTTGATCTTTATAATTTTAAAAATAAGATCTTTCTTTTTTACTAGATCTTTAATTTTACTCCATATTAATTAGTTGATAGTCTTTATCCATCTTCTTGTTGATATCTCTGTTTGTGAACTGATGGATTTTTATGTCTTAACTACAATATTACAATCAATAAAGATTATAACTGTTGTGTTTCAAGAAGCAATAAATAGTGCAGTAAAAAGAATTAATATTTTCATACTAGTTGTTGATAGCCATGTCAATATCCTTGCTAAAAATTGTTTTTCAACTTTGCCATCCTCTATTAGAACTCAAGCAAAATCCATTTCAAGTTCATTATCTTTTGCTCATTTTTTATAGAAGTCATCTATATAAAAGATAAACTGATTAACCATACTTCCTCTATTGTATTGCAGGATATTTATAAGTTCTTCTATATGTTTATCTGATTAGATGGCTTGTATTATTAACACAACTTTTCAGTTTTTTACCTGGATTTTCACTTATAAAGATTTAAAAATAGGTGAAGTTGATATCTGTTGCCTTATAATTATTTACCAGTCCATAGAATTGTTTGATAGAAGAACTTGTTTTCCTTTTCTCAAATTTTCATATCTATTTGGTTGTGAAAAGAGGCAAATTTGTGATGTAACTACTTCTAATGCTTGAGATAATCTATCTTATTGAAGTAGAATATAGTTTTTTTTTTTTTTTTTTTTTTTTTTTTTAATATGACCCTCTGTCAGGCTAGTTATGTGTACTTTATTAAACAATTATAAGTTGTACATTATATATGTGACACTAAAGCTAAATCTCTAACTAACTCACTCGTCAAAGTCTTATATTTATCTAGGACTCTA
>CAJVPT010005244.1:0-12425 GCA_910592055.1 Acaulospora colombiana | reverse complement strand
ACAATAAATTAGAATAAGTTAAAAATGGAATAGTTCATACTGGTACTGACTTAACAGAAGTCAAGAAAATGAGCAAAGATAATTAGGTACAATTTCTAGGAGTTTGGTTCAGAAGAAGACATAATAGCAAGAATACAATTAACTTGTTGAAAGCTGGGATTAGATCTGTAAATCTAGCAATCAGTAAAAAAACTATAACTAAAAAACATACTAGATATATTATCAATAGAGTTCTGATTCCCTGAATAAAATACCTTATACAGTATATATATATTGGAGAAAAAATATGCAATAAACTTACAGCAATATATAGAAAAACTTTCAAGAACAAAGTTCTTATATGTAGTACAATTCTAAATAGTTGTATTCATAATAAAAAGATATTAGACCTCAAGAGTGTATGGAAAATCCAACTTGAAAATCATATAACCTCTCTTTTCTGTCAGCTGAACAATCCTAAAAATTCAGGAATAGCAACAATTATCTATATTAAACAGAATCAGTTGAAATACCGGAAGCCTAGAAATATCTTGAAATAACCAACAGAAGCTACTTTTTCAGAAAAAGATAACTTCACTACTATTACTCTGGCTCTTGTCAATAAACTTCAAATCACATATTAAAGTTGGAAATGAAAAGACCTTTTCCAAGTCAAGGATGGTCTACTTTCTATTAAGTCAATTATTGAGGAGTGCAATTATAAAAAAGCTATAGTATCTCTTAAAAAATATAATATAATGTTCTTAAATCAATTAGTTAACTCAATTACAGAAACAATTAGAGAATGGGAGCAGTTCAAATATTTTTTGAAAATAAAAAAGGTCGTATTTCTAGATGGTATAAGCAAGTTATTTCTTAGGTTACAAAAAAACAGAATTTACTAGAAGCTTATTTAGAAATTTAGAATGGTACAATTATAAAATCTGAATAGAACAATTATCAAATATACTGGACAAAAGAAATACTTGCTGGAAAATCACTACCAATCTATCAAAAAATATGATAGAAAAAGTCAAAAAAGCCCAAGGAAATATAATCTTCATCCCATACCAGCTTAGTTATAATAGTACTGATAATTTGATCCTATATCATCTAGATCTATCCAAGCTGATGACAATAATTTCATCTTTAGAAACATATCTCCTGCCTCAACTTAACAAGTTTAAAAGTATACAAATAAAAAAATCACTACTACTTCCTAGCAACCCAACAGATTAGATGCCTAATAACTCAAAACAATATAGACCTGACACTTAGAATATAACAATAATATATAAAGAAGTAGTAATAGAAAACTGGCATATTTCATTAATAGAGCAACCTATTTGCTTAAAAGAATATATTAAAGAATTTACTGATTTTTTTAGATTTAATCAAAACAATAAACATAAAACTTTACTTTCTACACCAATAGGTCCTTTAAGAAAGAAACAGAAGATATTGAAATAGAGTATCAGATGGGTTTCACTTGGATTTAGACTCAAAACAATATTATTGTCAACCAATTTACAGCAGAAGAATTGCTATGACCTTCAATAGCAAGAGCGAAAATACTAGTAATATTGATAGTACTCTAAACTCTACCTCAAAATGCTAATGTCACTATCTTTACAGATTACAAAGTAGCTATTAGAATATAGAATACCATACAATTACAATCACTTATGTCATTTAGAAAATAGATCAAAATAGCTAACTGGCCACTTTGGACAAGAATAAAAAATCTAGTTAAGAAAAAAAGCCATACTTTAATACTAAAAAAGATCTGTGCATATAAAGAAGACTATTTCAACTATATGACAGATATACTAGCAAAATTAGCTAGAAAAAAAATTCAATAGAATGGCAATACACACAAGAAATAGGTGCAATCTTCTCTATAATTACATGAAAAGGCCTAATCATTGATATTAGTATCCAGAAGTTTATTAAAAAATGGAATCATAGCCTTGACTGGAGTAATTAAATATAGATTTAAAATAAATGGAGTAAAGAAAAAGTCAAGATAAATTGGATAGTTTTTTAGAACTAGTTTAATATTTATCTGCATTGTATACATCCTTTAAGGATAACAAGGACAAAAGCTTTTTGGTAAATCTTACTCATGATGAACTGCCAACATTGTAGATACTTAAGAAGTGAAAACCAGAAGTTTATAAATCAACCACTTGTATTAGTGTGGAACTTATAAAGAAATAACTGATCATCTGTTCTTGTATTTAGTAACAAGCTTTGAAAGACTAGACATCTGGAAAGAAGCAAATAGGAAGTTGATCCAATATATTATTGATCAAGTAGAGATTAAAGACAAAAATCAAGAAGCTATATATCAAGTAGTTGATATATGGCTCAATAAGATACAGTAATATGAACAGAGTCTTTTTAAAATAATATGTGAATATATATATAAAAACAAAATGAAAAATATTGAAGACTTCCTTAAACTATATTACAAGATAAAGCCACTTATCACAAAGAAAGCTATAGGGAGATTATGTCAACAAATGTAAAAGAATTTCAAGAAAAAAATCTGGAATAAATATTGCAAAGTGGAAATTGAATAGAAAAAAACTTTGGATATTAATAGGAGATCTAAATAACACCAAGTTTCGAAAAACAAACTTGAAAACACACAAAATTCAGCAGAGGATAATAGTATTTCATTAGACAAGATATTATATAAAGAACAATCCAAAGGTATAAGCCTGAAAGAAATTATTGAAAGATGGATAGTTAAAGGGGGAATGTGGTTTAGAATTTTAGATAATTCACAGTGATGACCTGTAAGTAATGAACTTGATAGCTAAAGGATAATCCAAGTTATTAAAATAGCAAAATATCATCTCCTAAGTTGCATCTAAAGAAAGTAAACTTCTAAAATGGATGAGCTGTTATGTAAAAATCTTTGAAATTGTATAATATTTTAAATACACAATAAAGATAAGCCATATCAGCCTGATAGCAAATTAAAAAAAAAAATAAAAAAAAATACATATGTTATAAGAAGGTTGATCCTTTCTGCAGTAATAACATGCAAACAATGAAGTTAACAGTTGGAAAGGTCTTTATCTGAACTACCAACGAAGTGATAAATCATTTCTGAAGTTACACTTAGAGCTTTAATAATTTTTAAAATAGAGATGAGTAAATTAGATAGAGACTTAGCTTTAGTAATACATCTTTAATATAAAGTATACATATGTTTAATAAAGTATACATACCTAGCCTGACAAAGAATTTAAAAAAAAAAGAAGATTGATCTTTTATTTTTTCAAAAATTTCCTTTTTTAGTAATTTTCTTGGAAAAAGTGAACTAGTTCAAACTTATAAAGAAAAACAATATATCCTTTGAATCAAGCTATCAAACACTTTTAACACATATACAACAAGTTATCTAGAAATATCAAGGAATAAAGTATATACTACTTTACTAATTTTCTTTTACTTTTTTTTTCTCAAAAATTTTAGAAAGAAAAAAAGAGACCTGTAAACTGATTCATAGTCAGAAAAAGGGAGCCAATATCAACTTCACATAACTCACAGTCAAGCCAGTACAAGTTAATACTTTTTTTGATACCATAAGAAACCCAAAAAGCAACCAAGCCCACTCTATAAATCAAGTTGCTTCAGTTACTCAAAGGCCCAAAAGGATACCAAAACTCTCTAAAGACAAGACAGCCTAAATATATATATATATATAACAATATACCTATCCCTTATTTTGTCATATGAACACAAACACATAAAAAGTAAATAAACAAAACAAGTATACACATAAAAGTGACAAGTAAAATATATACGTACTGTATATGTATAACTTGTTATCTAAACAAGTTGATTAATATTTTACACAAGTACAACAACAACTCTCAAAAATAGGATCAGATCATCAATATAAATAAATAAATATATCAAAACAACAAATAAGATTTTTCTGTATTACTTAATTGAAATACATAAATAACAACAATCTTAGAAAGGTTTATCAATGACCTAAAAATAGATCATCAATAAATACAAATAAGTATTTACATAATTTATCAATATATTTGAGCCATTAAACATGAATAGAACACAATATTTATTATAAATAGTCAATAAGAGAAAAGAGAATATAGAAAATACCCTAATCAACCTCTCAAGAAAATATGATGAATACTCTACCCTATGGGCCTCATAACAATTACTACAACTAAGAAATAGTAAATTCAATGGATAAATAGTCTTATTATCAAAACATATATAATCTTAGATAGCATTATAGCTAAAATATTAGAAATTGATATGACAATCTTTTATAAGGAATGAATTTTAACTCAACACATCGCATATCTTTGGTAACAAGGTAAAGGAATAAAAGAAGATCTCCTACAACCTTATATTGAAAACAAGTTCATGAAAATTATCAAGAACTCTATAAACTATACTAAACCAGAACAACAACTAATAGAGATCATCGAATAAGTAAATAATGAATTAATAGTATATAATAAAGTAACAATAATATGTGCACAGGAGATAGAAGAGTTGGAATTACAGGAACTTCAAGAGATAGTTAAAAGATAATGTATCAGTGAACACAGCTCTTATACTACTAGAAATAGAGATATAGTACTATCAACAAATCTGTATTTTATAAAAAAAAAAAGGAACTTATAAATTAGATACAATGGTAGTCAATATTTCAAAAAAAAACAGAAGACAAAATCAAAGTATACTTAGGCAACATCCTTAAACTTTTACAAGAAAAAAGAAACCTGCTAAGAAAAAAATTCATTAATAAAAATAAGTAGTTAGTTTTTTAGATACAAAAAAAAGAAGACATTATAAAATGCATAGAAGAAGTTAACTGAAAAAAAGACAACTTTTTGTTTAATATATAACACTCCTAGCTATCTTCAAGAAACAGAAAACCAAAAGAAACTTAGATTGAAAAGTCTTTCAAAAATCTAAAACCAAAGAGGATACTGAGGTCTGGCATGTATGTTTAATAGATGCAGATCAAAAAGTCAATAAGAATCTCATAAAGATACATTTAAAAAGATATGAAGAAGTCTAAAATACTTATATTTACAAGATAAATACAAAACCATGAGTGAAAGCTTATATCTAATGGCACAAATATCTCAGCTTAAATTCTGAAGCAATCTAGATGACTCTAATCCATACAGAAATATCAAGAGCTATATTCTCTAAGATTAAGCTTAGCAACAATGAAATTAATAAGATACTAATTGGAAGAAATGATAATTCAGCAAGACTCCTGGATACTGATGAAATCTATATTAACCTGATAGCCAAAGTATTGAATGATACTTAAGCTAAGATATGCTATACACCCAAAGATCTCTACACACTCAAGAAGTGTAATTTTACAATAGTCTGCTTCAAAATAAAAGAAGAAAGAGATAAGGCATGCAAACAACATATTTTCTTGCAGGGACATTGTCTCTCTTGGAATATCAAACATACTTCCAAATTAGAAAGACAAAATCTTAAAAACGAAAATAGAAACATACAATTTAGGTTCAGAAGTATAGAAATAGATAATGAATCAACATTGAACACATAATCAGATAATGAATTAATAGATTTTATTTCCTCTTTGCAAAGTTATCATAGCTTTAGAAACGAGAGACAAATCAGATACAGAAGTAATAATAGAATAGAATAAGAAAAAAACAATAGAAGAGAACATCCTGCAACAGAAAGCAATAGATAATCAATTAAAAATCAGTAAAGCAATAGGCATAGTTCTCTTGAAGATAAGAGAAGACCTGAAATAGAAAGCACTCAAGATTCCTTTAAGAGTATTTTAGTTAATCTGAAAAGACTACATGCTAGAATAAATACTTTAAAGAGACAAATGGTTTTCAAAAGATCAAAACCAAGTAATAGAGGAACAACTGCTCCTAAAGGTGTACCAGTTCTTGATAGCAATCAAGAGAAGCAAGAGTCTACTGTCTCTTTATCAAAAACTATAAATATGAGCAATAAACGAACTTTAATAAACAATAATGAGCTAAAAGAAATAGGTATCTAGATATCTCAATATTTTTACATGATAAGTGGAAAGATTTTCTAAACAACAATAATAAACACAAACCATTCAAGAAAATTTAGAAAGAAAATGATATAGATAAAAAGGTAATTAGAATTGGTACACATAATATCAGAGGAATTACAGATAAAACTAAACAACAAAATTTGATTAAAGAGATACTAAAATAAGGTATAGGCATATTGGGATTATGTGAAACAAAACTAATACAAGTCAATGCATAGTGGACATTCAATAACTAGAAAAACTATAAACACTTTCATAGTATCAACAAAGATATACTATTTTGAACAGGGGTTAGTCTCTTAATTCAAAGAGATTTAGAAAAAAAGGTTGTATCAGTAAAAAAAGAAGAAAAATATATTATTGCTACCAATATGCTTATGAAAAGAAAGAAGAACTATATTATACATATCAATATTCCTTTTGATAAACTAAGGTGTAAAATAGTGCAGAATAAGATAACTAATCTTATTAAAAGAAAACATGGGCAAGATTTTCATATAATAGTAATGGGAGATTTTAATGCAGCCTATAATCTATAAGTGAATAAAAAGTCCTTTTCCAAAGCAAGCTTCATATCATCATGGTGACCTAAAATCCTATTATTCAACTTTCTTGATGAATAAGACTTTATAGATATGCAAGCCATATAGGAAGGCAAAGAGAAAACTTCAACAAAGAAAAATCTAACAAGTAGTAGTAGAATAGATTATATTTGGATTTTTTTTAGTCTACCAAATTATTCACTACTCTGATTTGATAATCAAGATATGGAAGACAATATGGGGAGTAATCACATCATGCTTCTAATAACACTACATGATAAAGATTTTTTTACAAGAAGCAGAATCACAAAACCCTCTACAAATATATCAAGAAGAATTGATATAAAGGAAACATCTCCATTATAATAGCAGGTCTTTTGGAAAAATGTAAACCACAAATTTAAAATGTCATTGAAACCTTTGTTTCAAGAAAAATCCAATCCAGATTAAAAAGAGGATCATGTAAACAAGCTGTGGAAAACCTTTGAGAAACTACTATGTAAAACAGCCTTTAACAAACTAAAAACAAAGAAAACAATCTAGTTAGAAGAAAAGCATTACAAATATAGTATTGAATTTATCAATTATAGAAAAGTGCTACAACTTAAAGAACTTTACAACAAAGTAGAGATATCAAAAGAAATAGATAAGCTACAGGCCCTTAGTCTAGCTATAGAAAAATATAATAGTACCCATAGTTCAAATTATCAAATAAAAAACTATTGCACCCAGTATAGTATCTCTAATATGTCATGGAAATTTGTAAAAAAAGATATCCAAGATACTATAGAAGGTCTCAATTCATATATTAAAGATTGGAAGCCAAAAAAACAAGAGATGGCATTAAAACTGCTCTGGAACAAAGATGTAATGATTTGAGAAACAATCAGAGATAGATAGTCAGCTCTAGTAATCACAATGAATCAAATTGAATCAGATTTTAACTAAATTCAATTTGATCCAGTTTTTATAAATATGAATTGAATATGGATTTGATTCATTTTAAACTAATTCAATCTAATTTAAAATCATAACAGTTTGGTTCAATCCAATTCGAATCTGAATTTGATTTGATTAAATCTAATTCAGATTTGATGCAAAAACAATTTAAAACTGATTTGATACATTTTGAATTTGTTTCAAAGTATGTTCAACTATAAAACTGCTTTGATTTAACTAAATTAAATTAAATATATTTAAATTAATCTGGCTTTATTTTAATAAAAAAAATTTTAACTAGTATATTTCTTTTCAGAAATATTTTTTAACTTTAAATTTAAAATTTTTCTTTTATTAAATTTAAATAAATTTATTTATACAACCCATGGTTGTTTGCATGCTTCTATATTAATATACTTCCCTCTATAGTTAATATTCTCTAAAATAACTTGATTTTACATATTGTTTTTTTCTTTATTTTTTATTATTGATGTTTCAAGTACTTACAAAGCATGTTGATCAGTCGATAATTGATTATGTCAGTAATCCATATGATATGTTTCTTCTTTACTATCTCTCCATTTTTTTATAGTTTATATTGTTTTTTTGATCAAATTTTGGGACAACCCACAAGTTATACCTTTTATTAATAATACTGTAATATCATACAATTAATTCTCTGACTAACGATAAAGAGTATTTTCTAGTAAAAATTGTGGCAATTTTAATTTGTTAATAATTTAAATTTTTAATAATTTGTAATGTTTAAAAAATACCTATTATTTCAACTTTAATTCTCCATTTAACCATGTAAAAGTTTTCTTCATCAAAATCTCCTTCACTGCAAGCAAATTCTTTATCATTAACAGGTCATATTCCTCTCAGGCAAGTAGCTACAATTGCATGCTTCAAAAAATTAAGATCAGTGTAGGTAAATTTGCTATATCTCCAGGCTACATAGGTCTCATATAAACCTAAAGGATGGTTTAAATATATTTTTTTATTATCAAAAGAAACTGTAATTCCTTTGTCAATAGTACCATATTTGTTGTTATCTAGTTGAGGTAGATCATTTTCTTCTATTTTTTTTTGTATACTTAAGGTCATATCTCCAGAAAATATATGCATGACATAGTTAAAAAGAAAACTGTTCATTGCTACAACTTTTTCTTCTTGCAAATATCACCTTTTGAACCCTTATAATTCAACAGATATGTTATACACATGGGTAAATATTTCACTTTCTCTTGTCAAAAGATACCTGCAAACATTAACATTAATAAAGTTTTAAAAATTAAAAACTCAAGTTTGGTTAAATATATATCCTGCAGCTGTTAAGACATCTTGATCCAATTATTTTATTTCTGGCAATCGGGCAACTTGTTGGTGCAAAACAAACATGTCAATAATTATGCTTTTTATAAGTTCAAGTACATTAGAATCAATATGATTTTGGTATACAGCCAGTATCACCTTCTTGGAGGTTTTATTATGAACTATTATTTCTTCATTTTTTTTATTATTACTGGTAGACAGAAGGTAGCATCGATTGCAAGTACATGGGAAGGCAAGAGGTTTATTTTTTCAAATATTCACTTTCCTTTTATTTTTTTTCATTATAACTAGGGAGGAGGTCAAGATATATTATTTTTATTGCATATATTTTCTCAAGATTTTTTTGAGTCAATAAATTTTCCTTGACCTGTAATTTAGTTAAGTTAATACAGTTATAAAAAAATTGCAAAAATTTTAACTTACAAAATTTTTATGAACCTTTTTTTGTGATTTTTTTGTATTGTCAATATTGATCCTCAAAGCAGTAGCAGCATTTTTCAAATCATTATTACAAATAATTATAAATCTCAAAAAAATCTCTTCACTAGTTAACCTGATATTGTTTTATTGTTAATAAACTTGAAAATATATATAAGCATTTTTTATTATATTATATTCTGATAAATATCAATGTTAGGGTCAGAAATAGCCAGGAAAATATTTAGCAAGTAGTTTATCGGTCCACTTAAAAATGTAGCATATTTTATTGGATCATTGTATTTTTGTGATACAAGAAAATAGAAAATAGCAATGAAGGTTTCTAAATTGAGACATTTAAAATTAATTAAATATATATAGTACCCTACTAATACAAAACAAAAATCGATAATCAAAAATAATCTATTGTTAATAAATTCCATTTGCTGATCCAGGGTTTCCCACTGATAACAAATAATATGGACTGGTACTTGCAAGCAGTGTTTGACAACAAGCTTGTCTACATTAGTCCAGAGTTTCTTACTGGAGGTACAAGGCATCCTTGCTGCACCATTTCTGTTCCAGTACCAACACAGCAAAGGCTGCTAGTTCAGGATTTTCCATTGAAGGTAATATTGATACTGCATTGATATTTATAAGCACTACCTTGTATTAACATGGGCCTGCCTATACTAGTTCAGGGTTGCCCACTGAAAGTACATAGTATGCTTAATCAATACAATATATAAAGGGCATATTGATTTAAAAATTTTTTTCACTCACCTTTTGCAGAAAGAAATCAATGATTTTTTGCAGCTTTACGATTTTTGTTGACTCAGTCCATGCTAGTTGAATAGTGTCACGATCAATATTGGCTGCAATAAAGTAATAGTAAGGCATTAAAGTATCAATAAATATTGCTTACTTGTTTATGATATAAACTAAAGACTTGTAATCGATTACAGCTGAGGTCTAAAAACTGGAAAATGAAAACAGGAATTACAATTAGTACTAACAGTAATAAAATAATAGTAGCAGCATGTACAATTCACCAAAGTATTACTTACCTGTAGCTATAAAATGTAAAACTTGTGGTTGACTATGGATCGATAGTTGAGAGACTGGAAATTGACAAAGTTAAAGCTGTCCATTAAAGGGTTGAATAAAATATAAAATAAAAAAAAACAAGTATATATGTCAAGTAAAAGCTATAAAAAATCGGTAAAAATATAAGGACAGCCAATATGTTGCTTACACTGATCAGTAGAAGAAATTGTTTAGCAGCAATAATAAAATCGATTACAATTTTTTTTTTTTTTTTTTTTTTTGACAGGCTCATGCCTAACTTTATTGATTTTCAAATTACAAGTTTATATTGCGCAAAGCACAAATACATAAATATATATTCAGGAAAAATAATAATAAGCTAAAGCTATTCTAAAGCTACTTCAAGGCTTATTGCTCTTTCTTTTTTCAAATAAAAGTCAACATCCCTAGAGAATGCTGCTGTTATAAATGAAAATAAAAGAAATAAAAAAAAAATTTGACAGTTATGTAAAATATATTAGTCTTGTTTTTTGGTACATACCTATCTTGTCCTAATTCCCTTATAGGAAGGCCTGGGAGAAAACTTTTACTGAGTCTTTACAGTAATAAGATAAAGGCAAAAAAAAAAGACTGTACAGTTTTAAGGCTTATTGAAAGGGAGTAGCCAAGAAGGTCTAGGTAATATATTGATATCTACATGATCGACTTGAAAGTCTCTCAGTATATCATCAATTAAATCCATTCTTATCTAAATATGAATATATTTACTCATATGTGCATCTTATTTCAGATTTAATTCCTTATATGAAGAATAGTACCTACCTTGTGATCAATATACCCTGCCAGTGACTGTTGGTACTAATAATCAATAAGGATCTTTTAGACATTCTGACCAGCTCGCATGTTACTGCTAACATTTTTGGACTTGAGTTTTAATTGGTGTAATTGTATTAAAGCTCAGGATTTTTTGAAGATAGGACAAAAACTTCCTGGATTACTTTGCACATGAGCTTTACTACTGAGTATTCTTAATGGCTCCATGATTTTTCTGATTTAGACTTTTCGGGCAGTAGAGGTTGAAACCTACTTAACATACAATTAGGATATACGTAGGTGGCTCTGACTTGAAAAAGATCAATCGAGCATCTTGTGACATTACCATAGTCGGATAGATCCTTTCTTGTATTCAATGATGTGTTGATACTATATCTTGTATCTATCCATACTACTACTTATAACTTATAGTAGACCCCAGGTTCTTATGTATCCGAAGAAATATATTCAGATATGTGAGATAGTTAATAAGAGCTTGTTTATCAATATTGTTTGACATGTTTTGTGTCAGCCAATCAGAATCAATGAAATCTGTGCTATCCAAAATTTCAGGGTCAAGCTGGAGTAGGCAAAATTCTCCAGAAAGTCATGAAAAAGGTAGCTTTGAGAGGCCACAGACCAGTCAAAAGATAGAAAAGGTGAGTTCTTTGACTAGAACAAAATCTTTATTATCTTCACCATGGCTGAAAGGTAGATAGTACTTCACTATTAGTCTTTTTTTCTTTAGGAACTTTTTTACTGTTGATAGTAAAAATGGAAGCTAAATTTTGCAGGTTACAAGAGTTTGGTTTGTTCAAAGAAGATTGTAAACAAGAGGGAGGGAAAGTGATGAAGTTTTGAAAGAACTTTTGGGTTGGTTTAAAGAAAGTAGTAAGACTTTATTAGCAAGGAAGTATAAAAACTTCTTGCGAACATCTTTTTTGTGTGTGGTCAAAGGATCAGTAGAAAGAGTTTTTTTGAATTTTTTTTTTTATAAACTAATCACAATTTTTTTTTTATAAATTGATCGCATCCAATCACATATTTTAGATTTTATGCAGATTTAAATCCATATTTCTAATGTTGATCTACTATATTATCAATTTTTAACAATTATGATACTTGCACCAGATCAACAATTATATTATTCCTACTTGTAATTTTAGTATTTATGATAATAATACCTGTTTTGAAATTATCTGTTTTAACAATTGCTCCTTCAATAAAACAATTCTATTTTTAAACTCCAATAAATATAACTTTAA
>CAJVPT010005243.1:0-12426 GCA_910592055.1 Acaulospora colombiana | reverse complement strand
TTGAAATTAGGATTGTCTTAAACAAGTATTTGTTTATTTCGATTCAGGTAAAAAAAGTCGCTTGCACCATTCAACTTGAAGAGCGGTGCTTGACCTTTCTTCTCGGTCGACTACAATAAAAGGTTCAGAGAGGGACAAGCGTATTGGGAATAGGCAGAATCACAATTGTATGTTGGATGTGAAAGATTGATAACATCGCATCGCTATCGGGCATGGGTAGGTGACAAATTCCGATGATAATCTCTATTAGGTGTCGTACCCAGATACTGTATGGTGAGTGTGCGGGGTTTGTTTTTCTTGGAATTTGATGGTGACCGGGAAACTGCACTCCGGTCATCCAATACGTTTGAGAAAATAGGACTCTAGTAAAGATCGGTTGCATGACATTGGAAATGTGTCAAATCTAAGTTCAGTTTGTTGCACCAATCGCAAGGTAGCTCATATTGTTCAATAGGCCATTGTGCGGTATTATTTATTTTTAAGTTGGTCCTGGGTACGGTGCACCATTGAAGTCTGGTTCTCGACAATACAAACTTCAAACTGAATGCAATCAGTTATTATCCTGTTTGCGAAAAGGTCTCACTCAGTCTAACCCGAATTTTAAAACTTGTATCAGGCTAACCGATGATCTGCAAGTCGTCCAAAGAGAGATGTGCCGTTGTTTAAATTTGAAATTTGATTGAATTAGCCTATTGTCCTTGCTCCCGCACCCTAGAACATCTATAATTCAGGATTGTTTCATTTTACGCGAACCGTTTCCATCCTCCCAGAACGTAAAGGGATTCACACCGATCGTTTTGACACGCATAAATGTGTAACACGAGACCCACCCAAGTACGCTTTACATTGTAGAATAATTCACATTAGTGTTGTAAGGAAATTTGGGCCCCGGTTTTCCCACGGTGAACTAGGGGAATCGCGTAACATTAAAACACATAGGATAAACTGTAGAGACATTTATCGTGGGTTGTATGTACTGTATGTTAAAAGAGTCTCACGTGCGCATCTTTATTTTATTCTTTATAACTTTTCGAGTGGAAAAGGAATGAATTTTCACAGAGGAAATGTATAAAAAAGAAAATAAAAAGAATGATCGAACTGAGGATAGGCGAAGAAATGACGGAATTGGTTAGACATCAGAAAGTTAACCGAAACAGTTTTCAATCACGAGAGGCTAAAGGTGATTACATATTGTTACAGGTTTTCCCCTTCAATCAACACCTGCGCAACGACATACTCCCCATCATGTGAAATCGACGAATGGGTTTTGGTGATATTGAATAAATTTTTCCGTTGAAATTCTTTGCTTATAATCAAAGAGGGTTTTCCTGTAACATATCATAGAATTATGGTTGACGGGTCACCACTGAAAAAGTAAGGGATCTCACGTGCAAATCAATATACCTTCAACTTTTCTCACCGAAAGATCTTTCCATGTAATCCTTTGATGTGGATATAGTGCTTTATAAGTTGCCTCTTTCAATGACCATCTACACGTCGTCGTACGATTGATCAAACGATAATCTTACAATTGCATGATCAATCAGATAGATAAAAGAAACAAAGACCTGACAGCCAAGTATGTCACAACCGGATGGTTACACTTGTCAACCGCGCCCAATTTCAACACGTCGCCAACCTCCTCTTTCTTCTTGCTGGCACTCTCCACGTCAACTTCTTTGATCCATTGATCCTCCTTTCCACCTTTTCCATACCCCGGAAAATTGGAGTAAAACTCGTCAACCTCCTCTGGGTCCAAAATACGCGTCACGAATTTAGACAATCGAAAAGGTTTTCGTGCGATCAGTGCATGAATGCGTGGTAAGTGAACTAGGTCCGTTCCTATTCCTATGATCATCTTGAATTTCGATTCTTGGAGAAGAAACTTTTTTTTTTTTTTTTTTTTTTCGACCGATAAACAATAGACACCAAATCATGGATTGTGTGCGTGCATCGTGCATGTTGCAACCGATTTACATCCTAATTACGAAAGGCGTCAGAAATCAGATTGCCAAATGGAGAATTTTCAAAAGTTTGTGGGGTTGTCGATTAAATAGGCAATCAACGTTAATTAATAACAATGAGATGAATGATGAGGTGGCGTCACTTGTGCGCTATTCGAAAGAAAATTACAAATGATAGCGGGATGGATAAATTATCATCAACATATTCGGATTCAGTTGGTCCATGCGCTAGAATTAGACAAAGTGTACAATATCAAATTGAAATAAATTGTGCGCATAAATGATAC
Organism: Acaulospora colombiana; assembly: GCA_910592055.1. Classification (NCBI taxonomy): domain Eukaryota; kingdom Fungi; phylum Glomeromycota; class Glomeromycetes; order Diversisporales; family Acaulosporaceae; genus Acaulospora; species Acaulospora colombiana. Next base: position 10,175 of record CAJVPT010005243.1, on the reverse strand, counting down.
GCTCTGCCTTAGAAAAGTAAATTAATTGTAAACATACAACTTTATTGGGATCTCGAATTCAAGTCACGCATACAATTTTGACATTGACGCTCGTCCAGCCGCGACACTTAAAATGGACATTGCTTAAATGTTCAATGCGCTTCGCTCACAATAATAATGCACGTGGATTTCGTTAACGCTTTGTGGTCTGATGCGCACGTCAATCACGTGAAAGAAGATAATCAGGTGATAATGAGAACCTACCTCGTGATCTTTGCGAAGATCGTGTTGAATGTCATGAGATTCCAGTTTTCCGGGCGCAGGCGTTAGACTGTTCTTGGTAATTCGGAATCGGGAGGCGTGCGACTTGACGCGCTCCACATAGTTGATTGTGAACGTGATCTCCTCGATCCTCCGAGATGCGGTGATGAACGATTATTTTTCGTGAAAGTCGATTTCGTTTGCACCGGTATTACCAAAGAAAATAACCGACCTCCGGATGCATGAATTAATTATGATGGTAACGTTGATTGGGTGGTTGATGCAATGATAAAGTGTTGACAATGAAACCAGTTCACTTTTGGAAAGCGAAATCAAATGTTGACAGGCTGCAAGCATGACTAACTGGAATGGGAAAGGGTGCCCAAATAAAGTTAACAAAGAGGTCTCCTTTTTTTTTTTTTTTTAATGTACGGGCTGAGTGTAATAAAAACGCGTTTTTCACACGTATGCGTTTGAAGGGAAGGCGTAATGATGGTGGAGTGGTGTTCGTTTAATACAAAAGCGGTAAGTGAAAAAAGGCTGAGTGCAACTAGTTTGACGGGCATACCTACACACGAGCATCGGACAGAACGTTCCGCAAAAGGTTTTCAAAAAAAAAAAAAATAATAATAATAATAAAAATAATAATAATAACGATGAATAATAAAAAAATAAAGTACGCCGGCTTCCAAATATGGTAATGATAGAAACATTTAACGTTAGAGGAATACAAGAAGGAAGCGCGATCAGTGATAAGGTAATCAATCATCCTGCTCAAACTTTGTGACTCCCTTCGTTGAGAGTGTGACTCGGATTTGAACAGGTGCGGATATACGGTAAATAAATAAATGATTGGGGGAATGTGAATTCCGCGTGTTAGTGACTCGTAAATTGTTTGCTCGGTGCCAGGACAACGGAAACATCAGATTTTTCGTTATGTTTATTATTATTGGGAAATGCTGCAGTGGGAAAATCCTGATTTATGTGTAGTGGTGCGTCTCGAACTTTAAAATCAATCACCCACCGTGTTTATTATTTGCTTATTTATTTATTTATGATTTCTGCTCATTTTATTCACTCATTTATTCGTTATCTCACTTGTTCACCCACTCGTTCGTCAGTCCATTCATTCTTCATTTACTTTTGTGGCTAAATTTCAGTCGTGTGAGGGAAATTTACACGTATTGTTCACTCATGATGGGTATTTTCCTGCGAGATGCGTGAGGTCTATGAGACGTGTGCTATTTTGTACGCCATGTCCTTTGTCCTTCAGGCATTCCCTTATTGACTTTATTCGAGCGACTCATTCTTTGAGCAAATAAAATTTTGGCTTAATTAAGATAGCAAAAAAGATCAATCACAATATCCTTAACGTCCAAATTAATCTTTGGACGTGACAAATTATGTTTTGAACTCCTTGACCTTTTTTTAAAGGAAATTCTTCATCAATCGCAAACAATATCTGCTTCGATTTCTATTGTTCAGGCTGACCACCTCTACCGCTTACTTTAAAGTCATTGAAAGCACACAGGCACGAGTCTGAATCCCTTCACCCCCGAGATTAAGTGGTCCACCGAATTTCTCCTACCGAGATCACAGCCCTATACATAATACTACACGTACACAAGGGATTTGAAAATCTCTATTGTATACTCCTTTGATTGATCTCATAAAATAAAGAGTTAAAGGAATCGATCACACGTTAGCCTTTTATTATTATTATTATTATTCAATAATCGGAATACTGTATACACTGTGTGTGAGGGTCGTGATTGTAGAATTATTGCTTAAAAGGGAAGGCTCCTTTAGAAAATGCGTATTATTCCCCACGGATTGGATTCGCCGTCACGATGATGAAAGGGAAAAGTACGTCACATTGCGGTGGCATGGGACGATATGGCGGGGTGCTCACATTACTGCGAGTATTATTATGACCTAATCTAGATTGATCCGCGAGGAAAGAATAATAGCCTTAAAACTCAATGCTAGTTATAACTAGTTTATGGACAATTGGAATTTCGGTCAATGCATCCTTTCAAACCATAAAAAAATGCGCATGGATTTCTAATACTGGATATGCGAATGATGGGTAACAATGAGGTGTCGGTTAAATGGGGGGGTGCTTGTAGGCCAAAGTTTGCCTAGAGTTTCATCTTATGAATCATTACATAAATAGTGTGTTATGCTTTACACAGCCGAGAGGGGCACATGGAACTAGGCATTTCCTTATTGTGAACTTTTTAGCCACACCGCCACACCAAGGATGTACTCCCATTGTTAATAAACATGACATCACTTGGCATCGTCGGAATGCGTAAATAGAATCCCGGGAAAATGGTGTGACAATTACGTAAGTTCCGAATGGTCGTGTTTATTTTTTTTTTTGAAGAAGAAAAATGTGATCCGAATTCACTATTGTCCTTTCATTTAGAAGATAAACAAACATTCCTAATCGAAAAAGGACAACCTCGTGCGCATAATGAATCCCATTTCTCGTTTTAATTAAGAAGGGGGAACAATGTGTCACAGTGTTTAACGTGAGGAGAGGAGTACGAGCGAGGTCACTCTTACAAGAGGGCATCCTCACCCGTTGTTCAAGGGTGAGATGGAGTCGGTGCGGAAAACGGCGATGAACCGTGAGAACCTCCCGAAACCTACCCCTCTTTGAAACAGAATATCCCATTCGCTCGCGGAGAAATAGAAGTCCCGCGCTGTAATTAAGAGGGTAACGTTGTCATCAAGCTCGCCCGCCACGTACTGTATTTTGGGGAGTCCGTCAAAATGCCAGGGGTATGGCGGGAAAAAAAGGTGGATGCGCAAGGAGTCATCGGGAATTAAGTCTGCCAAAAGAAATTTTGGTATCTCTGATTGGCAACCTTAATTTTCGTTCTTTGCTCATCAAATTCAGGGGGGAGGGAGGGATATAAACAAACAAAGGAAACTGCGAAAGTCGGTTAACAGCTATTTGCCAATAAAAGCCGCAAACAATGATCAAGGTAAATATTCGAGTTGCCATAAGCTTATTGTACTTCTGGATAAGGATGTCACTTTGTTCAATTGTTCTTTACCCCACACTTTTCATTATTGCACATTTCATTCATTTCCAAAAATTGCGGTAACAATGAAGGTCTTTTTTTCATTTAATGCTACCACAACGGTTCAAGAGGCGGCGGCGCATTGGAAAATCATTGTTTCACTTAACTGCATTGAATATACAGTGTGTACGGTATATTTGATTGGTGAGGGTGGCAAAGAGTTAAACAAGAATAAATAAGTAAATAAATAATAAAAAAGTATAATACGAAAATTTATAATGGAATTGCTTTAATCGGACCACAGGTCTTCTCCCTGAACAAAAATGAGCATTCGAATCACAATTTTTCACCCCACCCCGGAGGGAGGCGTTGACCGCCAAACATCGGGACCGAAGAATTTGCATCACATTGTTACTGTGATTAAACGAGGAGCAAAGGAAATGGTGTCACATAGGAATCGTTCTCGCAAAGTTTAGGTTAGGTCTGTCAGGTAAACAAAGCAAATATCTATTCGGGAAACCGGAAATGTGGATTCGCCGCATTACTCCGGCGTACGCCGTTCGCACCGCAAAGTGAAGCGTAGCAAGCAATTGACCAAACCTGAATAGTGAATAAAACCTATCGGAGCAGGTGAACAGAAATGTCAATTCGAATGGTCACTCGAGAAGACGGGTTTACACAAAGGCGTTTTTTTTTTTTACGCAGTTTTCGGAAAACTGATAGGTAACGAGGTTTGATTATACTGTAACTATTATTTTATTTATTTGGAAATCACGTAAAGAAATGATAATAGTCACAACACGTTACGCCAGGTTAGTCACAATACCGGTGATAATCCAATGACCATCCATTTTTTTTCAAATGTTGATGCATAACATCTGCTAGATAATTCACGTGTGGTTTAAAACCTACCGTGTACAGCACAATGCAACCAGATTGGTAGAATAAAAGACATCTTTTTGTGTTTCATGAATAGATGATATCATAAAGGATATTATTGATGGAAATGAAAACTATTGTGCTTTTAGCGAAAATTCCTGTTACTCCTTTTGACTTGTATGTTTGATCTTCATGAAGAGAAATTCGCGCCTCTCTGACAGCCAGTAACATACAGCAGTTACACGAGGCCATTTCTATTAGTCATACCAAAAATTTTACCGAACATGATGATGCCATGACTGAAACATGCAGATCTGCAGGCTTACCTTCACCTTGCTTCGAAAAAGGTCTCAAGGTTGCATTTGGAAAAGTGCTGGAAGATTAAATTTTCGCCTCCTATTTGTCCGTCGTGTTTACATTTTTAAAAAACTTTGAAATCCATCAGGGAACATTGCATGGTGAAATTTGAATTTGTCATGCCTCATGCAAAGAACGAACGCAAAAAATAATTTTTAATTAGTTTTGTGTGATGTTACAGCGACCTTGCATCAAAAGCCACCAGGTCTTCCGTCCGTATGCAATTTTGTTGTACGCGCAATTAAGTCTCGTCAGTGCTTTGCGATTCTCACCTGGCAGATTCTGATGATGAAACAATCATGTTACTTTGGGAATTTCAAACTTGCAAGAAGATGAATGCACGCTCATGCTATTGTCTTTAAGTTCGATAACGATCACTCCCTTTCGGTAAAGCACGCGTAACGCATCAGACGTAATGCTTGAGCCTCGTCGTTCGCCTTAATGCGCGAACATTACCCACGCGTTATCAGTCAACGTAAGAATGCATGCATGTGCCAAGCCAAGATCTAATGACATTTTGATGCACACACTCCGAGGCTAACAATATGCGAGTGGCCTTTCTACTCGCGCACGAATGTTCCATGCGTACGCATCCATCAATCAACCTTGACCGCTGAGGTCGGAATTCAATTGAACCGAGATGCTTGCTTGAAAATGGAAATTCAACCTTTCTACAAAGAATGCGTGTGGAGACCGACACACGTACATACAAAATAAAACCATATTCGTGTCTATCAGAATTGAAACTTGAAGGATGAATAACCCTGTTTCTTGCATGAACACAAACCAGGTATTTCCGAGCAATTATTTGGTGGAAACGAATCACTATATCAGACCATCAATTCTTTGCTTTGGTCCAATAGATGTGCGGTGCTAAAACTATCAGTGTGTCCTTTTTTTTTTTTTTTTTCCTAAAGGAAAATTTCAGGTTGTACATATTAAAAATTTTTTTGAACCTTGTTTTCTGGATTTGTGTTTATTGTTTCGCGAGATGATGCGTGACACGTGTGATATGTAGGTGTCCAATTTTTTTCTTTTTTCTTTTTTTTAAACGATATTTCGACTATGACATTTCAAACTAATTGACAAAAAAAAACCCAAAAAAAAGTTACTGTATGTATGCATAATTGCGTCATTTTCGTATAATCTTCTAACGCATGACTAAATGCTTGATGCAAGCAAGCCTGACTTGTCACCTAATTTTCTTTCACATTGCATGATATGAATAAATCGGCACGCCCTCACCTAGACGCATTGTCGAAATTGCCTATCACACTCATTAGGTATCTCATAAATATGGAAATTTCAACGTGGGGTCCGAGATATTTGGCCGATAAGGACGTTCCATCCTAAAATTGAAACAAAGAACAAATACACCATCTACCATTTCGCGTTTTTTTTTTTTTTTTTTTTTTTTTTTGAATTCAAAGAATCGGCGGGTTATACATCATTTATTCCTCACAGATGATTAACCTACGCCCAATTACCAAGTCCAGTTTAGTACCAGCCGAATTTAATGTCTAGAGGCCAAAAATGATTGGTAAAAAAGGTTGTCTCTTCGAGGATTTCCGTTCTCTACTGAAAACGCTGCGTCGGTCGGTATCTGCAAACTCTAAAATATCAACACAAACACACGCGCAAAAAAAAAAAAAAAAAGAAAAGAAAAAAGAAAGAAAGAAATAATAAATAAATAAGCAAATAAATAAACAAACGAGATGAGCGACATGTTTAATCTACAAACAAGTTTCACATACAGCATATATGCATGACACACAGTGTATTGCATCTCTTTGGTTATTTGCCCACGTACAGAGTTAAAATGACTGGACTGTTCCTGAGGCTATCCGGGCATCCTATTCCTTTTAAAGGTGAAAGTGGAAATTACGAACTTATGAAGACATTATTTGCAAACTTGTTTTAATAAAAGCCAAATTTAGAAACGAGGGTTTGCGATGAAGCTCGGCAACAACCCCACCCATCCATCGGTCGGTTACAAGAATCGACATACGCACGTTGCTGCCCTGCGCGAACCAAGGTGCCTTTCTTCATTCGATCCCATCAACACGCATTGCACGAATGTGTCGCAAAAGAAAAGAAAGAATCCATTCCCTCATTCTGAACGACCAAGGGAAATGATGATGATGATGCGGTGACGCCTGAAATTCTGGTTACTGCCTAGATGCTCCGAGGGAGATGGTTGTGGAGAGAAGAAGATGGATTTCAATCAGGCCACATATCTACAGATGATGTCAGATGATAATCATTAAGAGTAAAGCCATCCATCTTTCGTCACACACGCACACCACCTTAATGGTTGGGGTGGTAGGTAATGAACGATTTATCAGCCAAAATTTATAAATAGACTTGAGACCGTTAGTAATGTTATGTTATTAAGTTATTAATAAACAAAAAATTTTGTGTTTAGCAAGGGTGTTCATAATCAATAACGGTGTTAGGCACTAATGGACACAGCTTTCCACCAATCAATTACCTTCGAAACCAACGAACACAGGTCTATATTTATGGTTACGTAATGTTTTTGTCAACTTGACTGTTAAACCGATGGCCGATGGCGCATACGTGACAAATATTCGCTTTTCAATGTGACAATCCGTATGTGATGATATAAAGTTTCGCCCATAATTTCCTCCGGCTACTTTATTTTTTATTTTATGTTTATTTTTCTTTAATGGGTACTAAAGCGTGCACCAAATTTTCGGTTCATCACAATAGTATGTGTATTAAAAAAAAAAAAAAAAAAAACGTTTTAAATGAGATCAACAAATATATTTGGTATTTTAAATAAAGCAGACGACTGTTAATATATATTTTACTATTGTATCACGTGACCCTATTCTCTTTTTTTTTTTTTATAAAAACCGCAATAGAAATTACTTCATTTTTACAAACCCACTTTTGCTTCGAAAGAAATCAAAACTTCTTTTCTTTTTTTTTTTTTTTTTTAATAACATAATATTTAACAATCGAGAACAAATAGCAACATCCCTTCTCCCATGTCAGCAATAGCTCTTCAACCAGATGTCATAGCACTTAGACAAATGCAGCAATTGTATTCTGAAAACAATTACCTCGATCAGTCAGAGGAATACGTCGGCAACTCTTTTGACCATGAACAACAATCACAATTATGCCCGAGTTCTCCTAAAGGCGGGAGTAGCCCAATTCCTCATTTCGAATACCTCTCCTATGATCGAGTTCAATATCTTTACGAACAAAGAAAGGGACATTTCTACTTCATTCCGGAGGGGTTCGAACCTGTGCTAGTTCCAAATGACTTCAAGGCACAAACGGTAACAAATTTGCTAGAGAATTCGAAGCCCGTTTCTACTGCGCCCAATGTGTCGAGGATGCTTCCCGACACCGACGTTCGCCTTCCATCTTTCGCCCTCCCTTGTGGAGTTGCCAGTTCCGCGAAGAAGGAGGGTTCCATCAATGGTAAAAATGGAAAAGTCAAGAAGCCACCGCGACCCCCAAATGCTTTCATTTTGTATCGTCGTGCCAAACAACCCACAATAGTCGCTCTTCACCATGGAATCTCTAATAATGAGGTGTCCAAGGAGATTGGAAGAATGTGGCACGAAGAACCCTTGGAGGTACGTAACAAGTTCCAGAAGATGGCGGAAGCAGCCAAAGAGGAACACATGAAGAAATATCCTGAATACAGGTATCGCCCGAGAAGACCCCAGGAGAGAAAGCGCCGAGCTCCGACTCGAGATGCAGCATCCAGGCGACAATCAGCTCCGGTCTTGCCACAAAATTTACAATCACACAACAATTCTCTCTCATCAATACAAAGAGGTGTCTCTTCGTCGGCCGACGTCGACAACGGATATCTATCCGATTCGCAATTGGTCTCGGTGCAAAACTCAAATCAACGGCAATCATTCTACTCCCAAAGTCCAGAGACAGCATCGCCGCCCGATACTTTCAGTCTCATGGACGACTCCGTATCTCAATACGCCTATCTTCAAAATTCATTTAACGGGGACTTCACCGTCTTCGACGGACAATCGCAAGAATACATCGATTACGAAGGCTACAATAATTATAATAATCAAATGGCATCTTTAAATTACTCCGTGACTCCCGAAGATCCGTACCGCCAACTCATACCCAAGATCGAATATTAAATAATTTTCTTCGTAGTAATAAAGCAAAAGAAAAGGAGACTTTAAAAAAACAAAAGGAAAAAAAAAAATATATATATATCAAAAAAATTAAATAAAAATATATCAACATTCACACGCCTTTAGTAATGTTATACTAGACAATTCATCATCACGCCATTTTAGACTCATAATCGTAATATTTCGTACATAGTCGACACCTATCCGTATTTCACAGTCGTATGCACCTAGTTTAGTGACACTTCTCGCGTTGACTTCGTTCAAAAAGTCGAATCGATTCCATTCCACCTACGTGTTGAACAGAATAAAAAATTTTCGTTCGTTCCCCTACACTGCGTAGTCATAGGAAATTCACAATATTAAGGTACAGTGTCAGATTCAATCGATTCAATGCAAATGGCGGCATTCATTCGACCTCTCGATTAATCGCATCTCTCACTCACTCATTTACAGATCACACAAATCGTGTTTCGCTCAAGCTTCGTACCCCCTCCGAAAAAAAAGCAATCAACGATACGCATTTATGTGTTAAGATTGATATGTTTTCATTTGCAAAGAGAGTGTGTTTTAATCAGAGAAAAAAAAAACCCAACTTTTTTATGGCAAAATTATGTTATCCGAATTAACTATACGAATTCCCATTAACAACACAACATTAAGCCAAGCCCATTAAAACATTCAAGTACAAAAAATAAGAATATTTCACAGAGTTTTTTTTTTTTTTTTTTTGCTCCAGAGAAAATCACCCCTTGTGAATATCATCATTTCCTTTAGCATCGGTTCCCGTAGACCATTGTATATTTTCCTCACTCAATTTCATCCAACTTTATTGTTTTAAACAATTTCTTCCTTTTATTTTTTCTCGTACATAGTATTTCCCTCTTCATTTATTCGTGATTGTACAGTTTTTTTTTTTTGTGCTTAATAGACATTTGCATGTTAAAAAAAAAAAAAAAAAGAAAAAATACATACTAATTCAAAAAAAATGATTGACAAAAAAATCTTTTTTTTTTTTATGTTCATTATCGAGCACACATTCTACTATTCGCATTACATATTATTTTTCCGTTGGGAATGTGTGATAACCACACGGCATCACATCATATTCCAAGATCTTGTTATTCAAGAAACGTACCGGTTTTTTTTTTCTTCTTTTCTTCTTTTCCTAAAGTTTTGCGTGTACAACAAACCTCTCCACTCGGGCCTATACAGTACCATTGTGGAAAACACAAGTACTGCGCCAATACGCCTGGACAAAAGAACAACGCCTTCGGCCTTAATCTATGATTCGGTCGAGACTGGAAAGCTGTTGATTTCCTTATAAATATTCGAAATACCCGGTTCATTCTGTCATCCCCTTAAACTTCCAAATTCACATATAAAGTAACCTCTGAAATGGTATGATCGATACGGTGTATGTAATATTCGTCTAGTCAATGTATTGGTCATAGAAAGTGCATAAATTTTCCATTCTCGTGTTTACATTCAACCCATCTGTTCATTTTTACACCTCGTT
>CAJVPT010005242.1:0-12427 GCA_910592055.1 Acaulospora colombiana | reverse complement strand
TACTGTAACGATTTGTTTTTTAAATAGAATAAATAGCTTACAAATGAATACATCGAAAATGCTTTATTATAAAGAAAGACCATGTTCTTTTTGAAAATTCTGAACTTTTTATTCATTTCAATTTGATCTTGGCTTTTTGATTATAAAGTCTATTAATTAGAATGTTGTTAATTTTTTAAAAAAAAAAAAAATCGAAATCGAAATCAAATAATATCATTTTTTTTTTTTTTTTTTTTTTAATTTTTGATTTACAGTATATAATTGAAGTTGATTTTTTAAAATTGAGTTTCAAAATGTTTCAAGATGCCAAGATAAATAGGATTTAAATACAGTATATTATTATTTATTTATTTATTTATTATTTTTTTTTTTGAACAAAAATAATGATAATGATAACGATATTTTTGGTAATAAAAATTTTGTTGCGAATTTTTTTTCTTTTTTTTCTTTTTTTTTTTTTTTTTGTTAGATTGTGTAATCAAAAGTCCGTAACACTTTGGTGACTAGTTTTTAGTAAACAAAACGAATAGGCAATATTAAAATGTGTTGTTATTTTTGAAAATTTGCAAAACAAAATAGGTTCCTTATCACAAATACTGTATACACTTTCAAATATACCAGATATACCTTTTTACTGTATGTACATTTTTTATCGTTCATAATGTGACATAGTGTGATGCCAAAAATTAATGACGAAATACAAATGTGTTCTTTAAATAAAGGGTTTCGCATGCTATAACTCATGCATCTACTGTAAAAACGAACCTAACATTAGAATTCGATTAGATATAATAGGATAAATAGATATCGATATCTTTGATTTGAATTGATGCCCAATTGCTTCTATTTTTAAAGCTCAGTTGTACCATGAGAATTTCAAAATTTACAATACATACCGTATTCATCGTAAAAATATCCTGGCGTCTCGCGATACATGAAACATTGCCGATATGAAAGAATTTTTTTTATTATTATATGCCCATCACCTGCAAACAATTATTTATTTCGGGTTTGTTTTTTTATATGTCGATATTTATAATTCGACAATTTGAATCCAATAATATAAAACTAACTGAATTAAAATATACATTAGTAAGCTATAATGTTTCCAATGTTAAATGAGTTGCTCACGGACTCATCGACCTTTGTCAGACCATACACATTCAGCACATTTCAGGATTAACATGTATTGTACGACAATATACAGTGTACAGTACGTACGCATGTGCATATAACCGAGAAAGTTGCGTGCGTACAATTGCCATACAAAGTTTTTACACTTTTATCCCCCAAATAAAAAACCGTTTTATTTTCGTTACACATCATCGTAAGTTTTGCCATCAGAAAGTTGCGCAATGGATTTTCCGGATTTCCATGAAAATTTTATTGCTGCCATTTTTATCCACCATAGTCATTCCATAAGAAGGAGCATATCATATATTGTAATTCATTTTTTTATTTTATGCGACCTAAAGAAAAGAATTTTCTTGCATGTACTTTGTTTCGAACCTTAAATATAGTTGGACACTCATTCTCTAAAACTCTTTGTTTTATTCCCCTTTGAGGCAACCATCTCTTTTCCTTCTTTAATTTCATGCACTATAATAATGAAAACGTGTTATCATTATTTTCAAAGTTTCCCAGGACGCGTCTATACACCTAAACTGAGAGCGCGTAAATCCCACGCATAAGGATGGGAAATTTTAAAATTTAATGTGTGCATGCATACAACCGTAGTATGCGCAGCATTATACGCGTAACGCACCGCCAATCCTAATTTCAGGGTCATTCATCTTTTCCCTTATTACCCTAATTGGTTAGGCCTTTCACGGAAATTGAATGTTCTGGAATTAGCTGACCGATAGAGTTAACGGACAAAAGTATATCGTGATAGTTATGATTTTTTACGCTAACCTTATATGTACATCAAAAAATTCCTAATCGGGATTATCAATGCGGATGAACCGGCACTCGGGATCACTGCGCTCAATCACATACCACTTTTCTTTTCAATACGCAATGTTTACGGGGTATCCTGTGAGCACATGAAATGTTGGTCTGTACATATACGGATGAATATCGTAACTTTGGAAATCGTGTGTTGCGTTCCCGGAATCATTCTTGTATGAATGAGACCTCGTATCAGAAAAAAACTATTTAAGTTGTTTGACGCACTTTAATGATTAATTCAACGAACATTTGGAATTTTGATAGAATATATAATTTTTGAAAAAAAAAAAAAAAAAAAGAAAAAACGATCGAATTTACCTTGCGACTTTACAGTATTCCGAAAATCCCGGTATTTTAAAAATAATAATCACAAATGACCGAATACGATGATATTTCGCCAGTGATAAATAACAACACCCCTTTTGAAATAAAGTCGGGTGACGAATGTTCACCCAAAATATTTGAAAATTTCACGGGATCCCTGACCCGTCTTGGCCATTCCCTCCTGAGTTCCAGTTCAGTGAGGAGAGAGGATGACGTTTATCTCGATATCGAAAAAATTCCTGTAGAAAATAACATTGATATCATCTCGTGTTCGCCTGACAATAATTTTGTGGCGAGTTGGTGCAGGGAAGACGGCATTTTGGCGGTTTGGCCAATCACGAAGGACCGTGTTGGCAAGCAATTGTCACCAAGCTTTGCGGTGAAATCACCTTTCGACAAAACGAACGTGGACGGCTCAAAAATCTATATTTCCGTGTCGGAAGAAGGGAAATATGTTTCAATATCACGGATAAAAATTCTCGATGGTGGTGAGGAGGAGACGCCTAACATGGAGAAAGTGGAGAGCGAAAGAATGAATGGGAAATCATTAGATTTCATATCATCATCATCGTTTGTGGTATACTCCACTGCCAATTCATCACAGCCTCCACATGACTCGAAATTAAGCGATCTAGAAATATCGGGACCATTAATATTCGTGCCCCATTCGCGATTGGTCTGCTTTACGAGACACGAGATGTACACATTCTCCACCAAATCATGGAAAATTATTCACAGTCTTCGCATTTCACAGTTGATTCGCTCGACGCCTGGCTATAATCATGAAAGAAATCAATTCCTGTTGGATGTTTACGACATCATGGCGGATAGCCTGAGGTACGGCTATTTACTCTGGTCAGAAAGGGATCGAGGATTGAGCGTTTGGGATTTGGATGGAATGTTGAAACAATGGTTTTACGTTGAATCCAAAAACGATTCACCCAAAGATTGTCTACATGCCATCTCGAAAGATGGCAACTTGGTAGCTAGGTACGCGCATTCATTTTTTTTTTCTTCCTTCGTTCAGTCTAATCACGTGATAATAACTGGTCTAACTCGGGCCAAACAATAAAGGTTCCACGAGAAATTACACAGCGTACTCAGCATTTTCCACACACCCACAGCATTAGCCGTGGTCGACATCGATGTACCAAGGACCACCTTTCACATCGCCTTCCTCCACAAATGCGATAGGATTGTCGTATGCTCACGCGAAAACACACATAGGAAATGTGTTCACGTGCAGGTGTTTTGTTGTTGGAGTGGGTTACTTGTAAAGGAAGACACGTATTTTAACATGGATGACAAAAGTCCCCTTCTGTTCAACGGAGATTGTTTCGTGCAAGCGAACGAAACTGAACTCATGGCGCTACCTTTATTCCAGCGTGATGCAATGGTAAAAGTTTAACGTCTTTCTCTCACAAGCGAGTGTCTACCCACTGAGGATGGTCTTGTGATCTCCACCATGTTGGACCGAAATCATTCCATATGCTGGGGTCAGATCCACAACGACGATGATGTCGAACTTTGTCGATTTAAGTTCGAACCGTGGAGATTTTGCGGGAGCTCCGAGGCATTCATAGCCTGGCTCGACGAAACGAGATTTTTGATGGCCGGGAGGGATAGCGTACAAATATACCAGATAAAACCCCGTGGAAACTTACTGAGAACAGAACTGCGGTACATCTGGACGGTGCCGATTGCACAAAATTCGGAAATTAAATATCTATCGCTGGAAACGATGCAACGCCAAGATGAATCAAATTATCTTTGTCTAAAAGTGCAATTGATGAATCAACATGAGATAGGGATTCCCCTCCCCGCGAAGGATGATGATCTCGATTGCAAGACTGTGTCGGACGCATGCATGGCGGTGCACTTTCTGAGATTGCAGTTTGATGAGGAGAGAGACTTCGATCAATTGGCGATCAAGAGACAATTACAGAAGCTAATCGAAAATGCGGTGGATAAGTATCCATCTGCTTTCAGTAAAATTTCCACTGGAAATGGCGACATCATCTACCCGATGGAAGATTTCATATTGCTTTCGTGGGATAATATAGTGAAGAACATACTTGACTCCAATCAGTATATTCCCCTCTTTCACAACGAGGAACAGTCCGAAAGTGCTTTGTCATTACTAGTTGAGCTCCAAAAATCCGAGTTAGTCGAACAAATGATCTCTTACATCATTAAGAATGTGCGTCAGCGTTATAATCCGGCGCGCGCGAAGTTTGCAAATTCCTCGGTGGAAAGTTCAAAGACACGGGTGCAACAACCCGGCTTTGCTTGGACGATTGGAAAGGTGTTGCTGGATTTATACAAATACTATCCTGATAAGGGTGCCAGAGTGTTAAAAGAGTGCAGCTACTTTACCACATCTCTTGAGACACCAGTAAGAATTCTAAAAACAAATCTGGGAAGGACGTCCGTATACGAGGAAAGAAGTTTTCTTCCAGAGTTAGCCGGTGTCACGAGAAAAGCTCAGTTGCCAAAAGAGACGTCGGGGGCTCACAGCAGGCGACGAAAAATTATGGATTGGCTACGGGCTACCTTTTCGAGAACTCCCAAGGTCGGGAGCGACGAGGATCCACAAAAATCTCGAAACAACAAGAAGATGACGGTGTATAGTAGTTCGTCGTTCATCGACAACAGCAGGAAATATCCGATAAACAAGGAAAGTCACGTGTATCGAAAGCAGCTTCGTAAAAAACGGTTGGACAACTTGCAGAAAACTCATCCGGCAAAATTGTGCGTGGTGCCGTTGCCAGATTTTTGCGTTTACCCATCCATTCCCAAGGTTTATGACGATGCGACGTACTTTCAGCGGGTGAAGAGGTTTTGGAATTTGTATGTCACTCCGTCGCAGATGAGTCCGTTCGCTGATATTGCCATAAACGGACCGCCAGAAATGTTCAGTGAGGTTGCCATGGAGGCCATCATAAAGTTCAAGTGGTATGCTCAAATCTCAAATTTACCATGTGTGTATTTTATTCGAAATGGTTGCATGCGAATACTCATGTCAAAACACAATTTAGGGAAAAATTTGCGAAAGCCTATTTCCTAAACTCCTTCATTCTATACCTAATATACGCAACTCTTTTCTGTGTAACGGTCAGCATCGACTACGACTTGGTGCCCAGCGTATCGCAAAAAATAGAAACCTGGAAGGATGTCTTGTTCATCATTGTCACCATCGTCGCCATTTACCTGCTGCTTCAAGAATTTCGTCAAATGGTCGGCCGTTGGAAAATTTATTTCTCGAGCTTCTTCAATTACATCGATCTTGCTTCATACGGTCTACCGTTGGCTACGTGTTTAATGGTAGTCGCCGCTAAAAGTGAACCACCAGATTGGTTGAAAAGTTTTGCGGTGCTTATGGTGTGGCTTAACGCTTTGTTATTGTCGAGGGCTTTTGCGGGACCGGGCAAATTCATTGCAATTCTGATAGAGATCGGGAAAAAGATTACCCCGTTGATATTAACGTTGTCCATTATTGTCATCGTGCGTATATTTCTCACTCTGCCAACTTCCTAATTTCCATGTTCACCTAACCTCACCCACCCTTTACCTTTCCATCTCAAAAACAGGGTTTCTCAAATGCACTATTCGTTCTCCTGCGCAACACCGATTCAAATGATATTACACTTGGTTACAGCGGATCGATCACAAATTCCTCATCAGGCGATGTAATCGGAAGTCTAACCATGCGACAAGACGTCAGAACAGACACCAACCAATGGACAAGATTTGATGCGGCCCTGTTTGCCACCTATAAATTCCTGGGTATAGGATGGGAAGCTGTCACCACCGTCGAACCTACATGGGCTCTCAGAGTTATGATGGTGTTATTCAGTAAGTCTTTGTTTGCTTGAGTGTGGTAGAGAACAATCAGAAGCCTTTTCTAACTTCCAAATTATTACCCTTATGATAGGTTTCGTGACCGTGATTGTTATATTGAACGTTCTAATCGGTCTCATAACCGAAGTGTTTGTTGGCAGCCTTCAGGTGGGACGTCAAGCTTGGTTAAGGCAACGCGCGGAACTTATAGCCGAGCTTGAATTATTTTTCATTTCGCCCAGCAAGCGACTAAAAGCCAATTGGTTTCCCCACCTCGTATACTACGAATCTCACCTCGACTCCATAAATAAATGGCAACGTAAACTGTATCAAGAGGAAAGAGGAGATTTGGATGTGGACTTTGTTAAGGGTGAACTAAAGACGGTCAGGGATGACCTTCAGGCCGAATTGAAAGAGTTGAAGGGAATGGTGGGACACATTAGGATTGCGTTGGGAGTCGGAAAGATACCCAGTGAGGGGGATTCGGCTGGAGGAAGTAAAACCGGAAGTAACCGGAATAGTGCCATCTCGCTTCAATGACATTGAGAATGCGGGTCGGACGCACTTGTGCTTAATTTCAAAGAACAATACATAACGAAAAAAAAAATAATAATAATTTCGAAGTTTATTTAACCTCTATTTAAATTTCTGTAATTCCTGTACTGTACAGTACGTAGTTAGTTAGTTAGATCCATGAAAAATTCTTAATTATCATCACAGTAATACTGTAATATAGTAAATAGTCAATAACGACGCATTTTTTTTTTTTTTTTTTTTTACTGGGGAGTGACAAAAATAGTATAGAATTCTTCTATGAATACATTTATTAAAAACACTTCAGTTTGATGTTAGGTCGAATCTTTTGACTGCATAAATATTTCATTTTTATTTTGTTATTGTGAATGTTACAACTTTCATGATGTACATTCCCATAAGTTTGTACAGCACGTACAGTATGTTCAATTTATAGACCTGTGATCAAAGGTTGCACTGACCACATTTAGGAGGAGAGCCGGAGGAGGAGAGATTATTCGAACTTAAATCACACTGAGCATAAGTCCTTTGACATATGCCTCCCGGAATAACACCGGTCAAGGAATTTTTAAGAAGAAATCTGTGAAAAGAAAACGAGAAAATATTGAACATCAATTATTCGAAGCAATGTGAAATAAATAAATAATTCCAATATACAGTACATGTATATATATATATATACTGTATATACTCACAATGTGTTCAACGACATGTCACCTACGCCGCTGGGTATGTTTCCATTGAGCTTGTTGGTACTTAAGTCCAACACTTTTAAATTGGTTAATTTTGTAATTGACGACGGAATGTTGCCGGTCAAGTCATTCGTAGTTAAAACCAAAGAAGCAAGATTGCTTAACGTGGATATGGAGTCCGGGATCGAACCGGTCAGATTATTAATTCCCAGGTTAATCAAGTTTAAGCTTGGGAAGCTTGTCGCGCTTATGGAAGTGGGAATGGGACCGTTAAGTTTATTTCCTTCGAGGTTGCTGGGATAAACAATTCGAGAGTGTTTGGAATTTTTAATTAAATTAATTAATTAATGAGGGAGAGTAAATTTGGTGAAGTAGCTCACATTGATTTCAGGGAAACGAGATTCATTAAAGACTGCGGTATGGTCCCCGTCAACGAATTAAAACTGAGGTCACTGATAACAATTTGTACATCTGAGTGATCAAATTACGAACGGAAGGTAACTTAAATCATAGACTAAATCATAGAGACAACATACAGATTTTGAAGATTTGATTTCAATGTCTTGCTGTTTCCCAGAAAGTCGGGGATGTTTCCGGTAATCCCTTGCCCCGATATGGTCCTATTTGAAAAAAAACAAAGTCAGTCACCGTTAAAATTATATATATATATATTTTCTTTTTACTATTAAAACTTCATACATACAACGTGGTTAATGAAGTCGATCCAATGGAGGGGGGTATGGAATTGCCGAGTTTAGGGTTCTCTGATAATGTCCTGTTCATGTTGTGGTTAGTGAAATATGAAATCAAAAAATAAAGAGAAAAGAGCTCAAATCCGAAACCGATATAAACAACTCACAGTGTCTTCAAGGAAGTCATATTATCAAAGGTGTCCGGAATATTTCCGGTAAGTCCCGTAGAGACGATGTTGATTGAATTCAAGTTCGACAATTGAAATATCGTTGTTGGAATCGCCCCACCTGGAAACATCCCGTTGCCGGCTATTGATCTGCAACAATGGAAAACAAACGCATTAATCGAATAGATTGGTAGAAATGAGAAATTGACCTGAGCACCTACAAGTTTTGTAGCGTAAAAAGATTTCCTAGATCATCGGATAGCGTGCTGGGAATATTTGGATTCATTAAATTTCTGAAAAAAAGGTTGTGGATTAAGAATCAATACAATAGCATACAACCGGGACTTTGAAATTGGGATAATACGACTAGTTGAATATTGACTTTTTAAAAAACAAGAGTAAGGATACAATCCGGTAATCCTTTGGTTTTTATCACATGTGACGCCACCCCATCCGCAGAAATTGTTGTCTTGCATCCAATGCAGGTTTTGTTCAAAGGAGCTTTGATTTACTGCATTCGCCCAAATGCCCTTTAGAACGCAAAAGGTACTCACGTTGTAAAAGACATTTGGGTCATTTGTGCAATAATCACAAGGAAATTCTTTCGGGAGAGTACTCCCCAGGGAGCCGAACAATGCAACGCACACCAGTGACTTGACCTTTAGGTCATCTGGAGTTAACGGTGCACTGGTGTTCCATTTGTTTCCACCATTTCCATTATTCCCATTATTCCCATCTCCCTCGTTTCCATTTCCTCCATTTCCGCTTTCCCCGCTAATTACTGCGGTATCATATCTCAAACACTTCACGTCCAATATTATGACATTTATAAGCAGAAGCAATATTAATATTATTAATAATATTATTATACAGCACAACCCTCGATCATTCTTTTCATGATAATTATTCTCGATTTCAGGGGCTACTCCACGATTCTTTTTCCAAAACCGTAATCTTCTCAGGATTCCCATATTTCCTTTAGAATCTTGTAGGCTAATGGGCACACCGTTTTTGTCAGTGAACCCAAATTCGGCGGTGTTACTTTTGATTCTATCCTTTTTACTTTCGGCCTCCTGTGTCTTTACTACTTTGACTTTTTTTAATTTTCCCTGCGTTTTCGCTTTAGTTGCGCTGCTACTATCACTTTCTTCACTATCCGATGAGAAAGCCGAGGATCCCACGGTGTCCAAAGATTCCGTCCTTATATGTCTATAAGGTCTCTGAGAAGCTAGCAGATTGATATTGCTGTTATTATTGACGTAACTACTATTCGTATAAGACGTAAAAGGATATTTAGGAGACGAAGCTGTTCTTGTTGATCGACTCATGCGTTATCCTATGTAAGTGAGGAGGTAAATAGTATCGAACTACTCTTCAATTTAAGAAAAAAAATAAATAAATAGTTTTTTGATAGTGAATAAAGAAAAAGAGCCAGCTTTTTCTCAACCTTTTAGCAAAGAAAGTGAAAAAAGGACGCAGCAAGGAAAATGATGGGAGTTATGAATTTAAGATCAACCCATGCTACACCATTGCCGAATTATCTGTTCTTTTTATAACATCGTTTATTCTTCAGAACCTTGTAGGGAGACACACAAAGTATCAAAAATGCACTTCATCTCGCGCAAACATCTGGTGATTATTGCCTTTAGGGGAAATTCACACATTCGTTATACCTGAAACATAGTTCATGAAACAAAGAAGCGCACGTACAAATTCTTTAAAAGCCGCTATTAATTAACTTGCAAACAATACATTCACACAATTTAACGGTATCTGGTTACATTTTAGATTACACATTTGTTTAATTTATATGTATGACTAAGGTCCCGAAAATCAGAATGCCGCGTACTAATCAAGTTTTTACACATAAGGACGATCTCATTCTCTCCATCCCACATCGCGGGATTCGTCATCATATGTGTTTCACAATTTCAATGTCCCTACATACGTATTTTTTTTCTGCAATCGTCTTCGAACAATAGCAAAGACAAAGATTTATCGGCATTCCTGATTGGGCCGTTTTTGAATTGATATATTGATATATTGTATATTATTATTACCGGTCCCCTTGTGTTGCGAGCTCTTCACAATAGTATTCAGAACATGCATTTCTGTCAAATGATAGTATTGTGTCTCCGTAAATAGACATGAGCCTATATATAGCAATTTTTCATTAAAATAATGAATCACCCTTACATCAATAGTGTGCATATCATTACAGTACATATAGTACGTACAGTATTTCGTCTTCAATATACTACAGTGTATGCGTAAAAAGGTGTTGTTCATATGTTGTATGATAAAATGTTGATTTATTACAATCACACAATTTTGTGTCGATAAGGCAGTTGTCTTAGTTATTTGTGTGGGTTTGTGGAGCCGTAACCGTCCCGCGCTTGGGCCAAGACAATTTGTTTGTTCCTCAAATGTAATCCTGTCGCTGAATGATCAATCAACCGCACAAATAAATTTAGGCATTGACACTAAAATAACACAAGGCACTCTCCGCTAACAATATCCAAACTCCTACAAAGGAAATCGCGGTATTTGGCAACGTCCAAGTTTGGCCTCCCGCTACCGTCAACCTACGTACGGTATCCAGCAATTATTGGAACGATGATAAATAAAGCGTTTTGAAACTTACTAACCAATCTTTCTGTTATCGCAGTTATTGATATGATCAGAATTTGGATTTCAAAGAGAATACATAATTGGCAAAGGATAGCATCTTGTTCAGGCTTGTAATTACTCCAATATTTAATAAAATCATGGTCGCTGCCTCGTCTTTGAAAGTGGTTACAGACGTCAAATCCGATGACGGAAAGTAAATTGATCCCAGCAATAAACAAGATTGAGGTAATTTCGCCATCGAAACAATCAATTAAGCGATGTCACCATTAACATTCATAATAAATCTCTGTGAAAAGTTTAATGGCAAATGTACACTCACCTGCCAAAAGTATCCGATCACATGTTGATCATCACGAATTTTTTATTAATACTATTAATATTTTGTTGAATTTCCAACTATTTATTACCTGAATTCTTCCTGGTACACTTTCTATTAAATTTTCTAAATTTTCTAATTGGATTTGTTTTTATTCTTCTTCTTTTAAAATAATCATTAATTCTATAAAAATTTTTGGATAGGGATCATGTTTATAAACTCTTTTTTCAAAAATATCACATAAATTATTAATTGGATTAAGATCTGATAATTGTGTAGACTAAGAAACATTTGTTATCAAATTATTTTCTAACCATTGTTTAACTATTTTTATTCAATGAACTGAAACAATATCATTTTGAAAAATACTGTATATTCTAAATTATTATCTAATTCATAAATAAATGACAAAAGATTATTTTCTAAGATTTCAATATATATTGATTCTGTTATTTTATTAGAAACTTGAATTAAAGATTCAATCTTATTTTTTGTAAAACATTCACATACTATTATTTCTTGATTTTATTATTAGAATTAAACAATTTATATCATATTTTTCATATAGATATTGTCAAACCCAATGATGTGAATTATTTTGAAACAATAAAAAAATAATATTTATTACTCTAGATTACTATATTCTATTCTAAATTCCAATTTTTTCTAGTATAACATTATTTTAATTTTTTTTTATGATTTTCTTCAGATATTAAAGGTTTTCTTTATCAGCTTAACCATAAAATTCTTTATTATATAAAATATATTAAATAATATAAAAACTTATTATGATTGTTAATAATAGATTAAATTTTTCTATTATTTCATTTAAAAATTATTGTTGATTTTCTTTTACCATTTTTATAAAATGTCTAATATTTTTTTTTATTAATTTAAATAATCTATCAAACTTAGAAATAACAATAGATTATAAATTTATCTTATATCTTTAATAATATTATGAATAGTTATTTTAAATAATTAAGAATATCTTTAATATTATACTCATTATAACTATCTTTCTATAGGTCAATAATTTTGGTTTGCTCAAAATCAACAAGTTTACAAATTTTAGATATTAATTTTTTTTATTTTTGAATAAAGAAATTTGTAACTACAGTTGCTTTCAAAAGTTTGAGTCCACTTACTATATTTTTATTATAAATTTCAGCTTTGACAATTTTTAAATCTTTAATTATACAATCAAAAATTATAAAATTCACATATATTATATCTTAATACTAGTTTTATTTATTATATTTTTTTCAAAAATTTTTGATA
>CAJVPT010005241.1:0-12427 GCA_910592055.1 Acaulospora colombiana | reverse complement strand
GATTAAGAAACTGCCGAACAACCCCGGCGACGGGTACCCCCAAAAAAAAAAAAAAAAAAAACTAATATACAGTATTTCAACTATATTTGTAAGGACTGTAAAAATAAGAATTCTAAAAAAAGTCAAAACAGTTAGAAGAAATCATTACAGAGTACATAACCTCTATTATAACAAAAAAAATTCTTGGAAATATTTTTAAAGTTGTTTTAATAAGTGAATTAAGACTTCATTAGCAAAGAACTTCTTGCGAACATCTTTGTGTAACCAAATGATCGGTTTTTTTATTAAAGAAATAATATGATTTAAATTTTTAATTCAGGCTGCGAAGCAAAGAAATTGCTAAGGGTGATCTCGAATAATTATCGTTTATTTCTCAAAACTCCCCAAATTTACTGTAAGTTTCAAATATTAGGTGTTTCGCGAGATCGTGACTCGGTTAAAATATCTATACCAATAAGATTGGAAGGATTCAACTCGAATTAATAATAGAAGATAGCAATGTGTTTACGTGCATTTCGTGCTGAAATCTTGGCATACCGAAAACACATGATCGCCGCATAAATACATATATAAAGTAAAAACGCATCGTTTTTAATCGAATACATCAAATAGAGGCATTTGTTATATCCGCAGAAATGCTACAAAAACTTCTCCGAAATCACACCTTCATTTTATGCTTCATTCTAATAGTTATACTGGGTACGCTCTCTGGAGGCGAGGTGATAGACAAAGGAGTTGAAGGAGGCGATTTGGACGAGGCCGAGGTGAAGAGTTAGTTATTACTAAGTAAAGTGTTAAATCAGGTTAATTGCTTAGAGTATATCGTTTTATTTCAGCAAAACTTAGTAAGAGTGGAAGCTGAAGACCCAGATCTTGTGGGATCTGTCCTTGACATAGATTTAGGCGAAACAAATAAATTCCGAAAGATGAAATCAGCGCTCCCAGTTATCAGCACAGAAGAGTCACAATCTTTCTTTTTTTCCGCACTCATGATCGTTGTATCGGAAATAGGCGATAAGACATTCTTCATTGCCGCAATAATGGCAATGAAAAATCCTCGTTTTTTAGTTTTTTCTGCCGCTTTTGCTGCTCTTATACTCATGTCAGTACTTTCGGCGGCTCTAGGTTATGCAGTACCGAATTTAATCCCTAAAATCTACACAAATTACCTTGCCGCCCTGTTATTCCTATTTTTCGGCATAAAGATGGGATTTGAAGGGTGGCAAATGACAGAAGAAGAAGCAACTCAAGAATTGGAAGAGGTCTCTGCTGAGTTAAAGGAAAAAGAAGAAGCTGGACTAATAGAGGCAGCTGAAGCTGGCGGTGCATCAAATGAGCCACTTCAAGAGACTTTTAAAGAGGGATTGATTAATCTGTGCCAATTCATATTCTCACCTGTATTCGTTCAGACGTTTGTGCTCTCATTCTTTGCAGAGTGGGGCGATCGATCACAAATTGCGACGATCGCTTTAGCTGCTTCTCAGGTACCAGAAGACTATTTAAATTTTCCCTTGTTCTACCCTTATTCAAGCCGTTAAAGACTAATTCAATTTTGATAATGCTTAGGATGTTTACTGGGTGATTGCAGGTACAATTGTTGGACATAGTTTTTGCACGGGTCTTGCGGTAATAGGAGGAAGATTCTTGGCATCCAAGATATCTGTTAGGAAAAGTAAGTGTCTCGCGTATTTATTATGCGTCGATTTTTCGTTGATATTAAATTCGTGGTTTAATTCGATTTAAAATTTTCTTCTTAGTTACCATTATAGGAGCCGCGCTTTTTATAACATTTGCATTCCTATATTTAAGTGAAGGTGTATATGGAGAAAATAAGGTTCATCCGTGATATTTATTTATATAATATAATGCAATCATCATTCTTTAGATCTTTTAGTCTTTCCGTAGTGTTTTTTCTTTCTTCCAAGTCTTTGAGCAAACATTTGGGTGGTTTATATTACATATCGCAATCAGTGTAAAATTCAATCGGTTTGTGCTTAATAAATCTACTATTCACCATTTATTTTTTTTAAAAAAAAAAAGAATTAACCTTTGATTATTGTTTTTTTAGCGAAACAATTTGTATTTATTCAAGTATTAAATTCTTTCGCACAAAGCATCTTAAAACCAAAAATGTCATGATGTGGCTTTTGCGTGATTATCAATGATGTATGTGTGATTAATAAATCAATCACAACTTTGAATCACTATATTGCGCCCTCAAGTCAAAAAATCAAGAAATAAAATCCAGGGTAGCAGGTTGACACACAGCACTTGTGATCTTTCTGACAAGCACCAAATTTTTCATTTTTCTCCTTTCACTGTAATATTAAACAAAAAAAGTTGAATTTTATGACGAAAGAAGAAGAATAGTAATTTCTCGATAATAATAAAAAAAAAAAAAAAAACCTTTTCTCCAGTTTGATCATTTCAAGAATTCCTTTTAACGAACAACTTCCAATGCCGAGTTCATGACCTTGACTAAATGAGAATTGCCCCGTTGTGACATACCCGATTATGTCGGAGGGAGGTGGTGATTCTTTCTAACGTCCGTTAATAACAAAACTGTTAATAATTAAAATAGAAAAAAAAATACAAAAAAAAATACATAAAAGGAATGCAAACCGCCTCATCTTTCCTAAAATTCATCTCGTTTTCGCTGGTCACGGGATCTATAACATCGCTCCTCTTCCTATCCCTCAAATCTCCTATCCACGTGTCATAATCTCGCTTGCTTGAAATCTTATAAATGATGGAATTGTATCCCGGTGATCCTTTGGCTAAAAAAATAACTCGAACATTCACAAGGGCGACGCTCAAATCCATTCTTAACCTTAATTTGTCAACTTCTTCGTTATTTAAAGTGATACCGCGATTGTTAAAGGACATAATTATTTGAGCGAATAATGATGAATTTAACTCGGCTTCGTATTGTGCATTTGCAATGGCGCCATCTTCCGTTGAACTATGGTTTTCTAGCAATCTAATGTTTTTGTTGCCTCTGAGTAACCAAGACTGTCGATCTTTGTCCAACTTTCGAACATTTCCATCATCCTGTTTCCCTTCATTCTGCGATCCCATCTGTTCTCGTGACTTATCGTCTCCACACTCTTCCAGAGTTGACAATCCCAGCAACACATCAAACGGTGGCTCGAATGGCGAATCGATTCCCATAATTTTATAATTTACCCGATTCGATGGCGGACGCTTATTGTATTCTTTCTCCAACTCTTCCCTACGCAACTTGGAATGTGCGGCAAAAGATTTTGTGCTAGGAAAATCGTGAGGAAAGCATGATAATCCTGATTCAAAATAGTTCGTGTGCCGTTCACGTAGACCTTTAATTTATCAAAAAATACACACGAATGTGAAATATTGCGTAATATTAAATATTGTATGTCCGAAATCATACTTGCCAGCGGTCCATGCACCAGCGAATACAAAACTCTTCCAAAAATCCATTCCCCAACCAGAAGGAATTATGACATTCCATCCGCCCTTATATTCTGCGTGAAATTTCGTTCTACCGGACACGACATTATCTGATTCGTCGCGTTGGATCAATAATATGGGAACAAGAGCGTCTCTCGGTGTGAATGTCAGTTTTTGACCAGGAAGAATCAACTATGAGATAGATACAATTAATAAAAACGTTTTAAAAAGTTTGTGTTCCTTGATTAGAAAATAAAATGTTAAGGGATATGAATGAATGCCCACATTACTTCGGCGTTTATTTAATTCCCCGTCCGATATCTTGTTGGAACGTAGGAGTTTCCTAAAGTCGCTGTCCCACAAATCGGATGACGCAACACCCTCCGGCCACCGTATCAATGTTTCTCGCAACGCCTTCTCAGAGACCACCGATACTTCGTTTGTACGTGGTGGAACTTTTTTAGGAAAACTAATCAATACGCCCGGCAGTCAATATAACGAGTTTTTTTTTTTTTCGGAATTTTATCATGGCTCCAGAAAACCACCAACCGCAGACGTGGATCTAGCACCGTTAATCCTAACACGATTCCCGGTGGTAAAGACGTGGAACTTCGCAAATCTTTCAAAGATTTCCAGACCTCAAATAAATTTAAGCCTTCAATGGTATGTTTTTTACTGATTGAAAAAAAAAGAAAAAAATTTTTTCGATCCCTACCTCATGTGCTTTATTGTTGATGCGTGCTTTTTCGATAACTTCACCGGTTGGTTCGTTGCTTGTCGACACTTTTTCGCATTCATCGGAAACATCCAACACTGCTTGTAATAAAGCGGTCGATCTGGGACCGGTGAGTTCAAACATCAAAAACTCGTCTCTAAGATCTTCAATCAAGACGTCTGGAAAATGGATGCAACGCGTATTATTGAACGAAACACCTCATCATAACCAGGATTTATTTGGCATACCGTCTTCTAAACCCATGTTTTTAATGGCTTCACCGATTGCAGCAAAAGCTTCGCAAAATGCACTAGGATGGATCCACATGAGAACCTTCTCTGTAATTCTTACATGATCGTTGGCGATGGACTCCCAAAGTAGGTTCACAGGAGATATCAGATGCGCTGGGTAACTCAGATGTTCATACAAGTAAGTGAAACATTGTCTTTTTCCAGACAAATATCTATAAATCGAATAAAAATAATTACTGTAAGTATGACATGAGCAGTGATTCTTTTTTCAGAACAAGGCAAGTCCAAAGATAAAAGCGATACCTCTCACTCCCTACAGAAGGCATTGTAGGATCGGTTACACTGTTCATCAACTTGATTAACTTTTCCTTTTCTCCTGACAACATAATCCACCCGAAATATGACGCATCATGAATGATAGAAAGATGTTTGCTCGCTCTGTGCGAAGCTCTGATACTCTTCTCATTGGGATGTTCTGCCTAGAAATATATATATTTTCAAATAGCGAAAAGTTTTTTCGCGTCATATCGCCCAACACGTCCAACCTACATACCAATTTATGACCCCACAATTCGATCATCTTCATCCTTTTGGCATGCCATATGTGAGTTTCAAGCCATCTCTTGGTCACTTTGGAAAAAGATCAATCAATCACGAGGGCACCGTACGGAAAGCAAACGATCACAGATTATAGAATATCAAACATTGTCTTCTTGTATATTCGGCGGCCAGTGAACCGGGGCGCCTTTTTTTACGCCTGCTCGGCTTTTTTAGCGTGGTGTTGTCATGTTTCATCTAAATATTTATTCATGGAGATCAGAGGTTGAAACACCATTACGCACTTTTTATAATACCAACCTCCTCGGCAGCTCTTTGTCTTAATCTAACCGGCAACCGTTTAACATTATGGCTCGCCGTACGACGTCGAAGATGACGAGGGAGAGATTGCGCAGCTCTGGAGTTCTTTGCTTGACTGATGAATGAGTGAGAAAGTTCGATTAATTATCATCGGAATTTACTTGTGACACCAAAAGAACAAGCAAGTAATTCCATAAATTTACTTTGCTCGTTCCAGAGCATCGTTCAATGCATTGATTTCAAAAGATCGTGCCTTTCGTGGTGATGAAAAGTAGTAAAGATGTGAAAAAAATTCGCATAGGTTGAATCCAAAAAGAATCAGAATTACCTCGGCGAAATCCGCAACGTCAATCGTTCTCGGAATATAACCGACGGCTATTTTATATAATCAATTTTTACTCGATCAGCCTTAACCGATCCAGTCAGCCAACAAAAAGCGTTGGATAGATTGAATGCACCATTACCGCCGCCTGATGACTCGCCGCGTGTTTCCGTCTCAGTTGTTCTGACTTACACACGGGATGTCATGAGAGTTAGTTTTGACCACGAGAAGTCAATTACTTTAGATTCTCATTAAAATAATAACTACCTTTTTTTCTATTCCTGGCTGATAGCTCTTTAGTGTCGCGTTCTTTCATTTCTGGACGAGGTGAATCTGTGAATCACTTACGTCATATGCATGTGCGTATGCAGATCGTGCATATTATTATAAAAAAACCGGATTTAATTTAAGTATTCATTCTATTATGGAAATTATTTCTGAAAAATCGAAGGTTTCGATACCGACCGGTATGGAGGAAGCTACTGCGCCGAAACAGTCCACGGTAGCGAATGATGTGGAGGTCGACGACGATGTCTTGGAAGAGAGAAATGCTCACAAAGTAATAGACTTGATGGAAGACCGCGTGACGATAGTATCGGTTATCATACCCTTTTCGATAATCGGTGTGTTGATTAGAATTGGGTTAAAGATGTTGTTTACCTATCCCGGAGCACCAGTATTTTACTTGGTATATCCGCAATTTGTGGGATGTGTCATCGTAGGTTTTTGTTTGGCAAGGAGAGGATTCATAATGGATAGGCAAGTGAACGAGGATAGGTTTTTTCGGGTTTTTGTTTTTTCGTCGCTTTCGTATTTACATTTGTTCTGAAAAATCAGCTACCTCCCACTGTACACAGGGCTGGTGACGGGACTTTGCGGCTCCATAACCACATTCTCCTCTTGGATGCTCGCCACCTTCACGGATCTCGTAGGCTACACCGCATACCGTAGAGGTGGCTTCTACAACGTAACTACCTTGTGTGTGTTTTGTTTAGGTTATTTGACGGCGGATGCTGGTGATTCCTGACTCCCCTAACTGAATTTAGGTGATGGCAAGTATGGCCGACATTGGAGTGACGATAGGGATGTCATTGGTCGGATTGAAGTTTGGGGAGCATTTGGCGGACTTGATCCTGCCCAACCGGAAGGAGCCTGACGGACTAAAATATCGCATTAAAGTGAGACCATTGAAAATTCGGAATCTCTCGTTCCGGGACTGGGTGTGTGTGATGAGTGGCTTGGCATCAATGGTCATGGTTTTTACACTTGCTTATGTGATCGAAGAGCATCGGAGAATTCTCTTCGCGGCCGTGTTTGCACCGCTAGGTAATGATTTATTTATTTATTTAATAATTTATTATTTTTAATTCGTCACACATGTCGCACCAACGCAATACGTTGGTTAATGCAGGAACATTTGTCAGATGGCAGTTGTCGCGTTTCAACAGTTACAAATCGCATTTCCCATTCGGGACGCTCTACGCAAACGCCTTGGGTTCACTTATTTTGGGCGTGCTGTTCTTACTCGGCAATGGCATAATATACGCTGGCGTAAAATGTGAAATAATAATGGGCTTGATGGACGGTTTCTGCGGTAACGAACGCGATTGTCGTTATTGGTCTGATCATGTCAAACGGATCGTCTAACAAGAAATCTTTCGTCGTCCTTTTTTTTTCTTGCAGGTTGTCTGACCACGGTTTCGACATTCACCGTGAGCATACAAACATTTTGCATGATTTATTCTTTTGATTCACCGGACCTGATTTTTTTTCCTTCCTTTCAAACTTCGTAGGCCGAGATATCAACACTGGAAAGACGGCATGCTTACGTGTACGCCATAGCTTCCATAGGGATAGGACAGATTGCAATGATACTGACCGTTGGAACTTATAACTGGGATAAAATGACGGGAGGTTTGACGCCTACTTGTCAATAATAATTGAATGTTCGCGTTTTACGATATTAACCGTGATCCCCTATAGTGAGTGTGTTCTTAGCTTCGTTGAACTTGTCTTATCAAGGTATCTTACACTGGACACCGATAAATTCAGTTAGTTACCTTGTGTCTCGTCAACGGGTCTAGGTCAAAATATTGATCTAGCTAATTTGATGACGTTTTAGTCCAAATTTTTCTCCCTCCTTATAATGCATTCCTTGGTTAGGTAATAAAATAAACCTCTCTATTGCACGCACGGTTTAAAATTTGCAAAGCTGACGTATTATGCGTATAGTGATTTTTAAGCGGATTAAACATTTTTTTTCGTCTGTGCAAGGAAAATGGTTTCATGACGTAATGCGTTTTTTTGCACCCGTTTAGGAATTACGTATCTTTACATAAGATATTGTGCAAGTGTTTAATTAATTATCGATATCGATGCTTTTTTTTTTTTGACAAATCACGATAATTATGACAAAATTTCGAGAAAAATATGACCAAAAAATTCAGTGCGTCATAGTTGCATCATCATCAAAGATTTTAATTTATCGTACGGTGAGAATATGAGTTGGGGATCTGACGACAATATGAACAACTTGCCGCTATGCCTTTTGATCGATAGTGCTGCGTGATCGAACTATGACGAGCAATAAAAAAAAAACTCTCGCTTTTGTATAAATAGAGCGGCGAGAGGATTGGGCATCTCAATTAAAATCAAAAATTTAAGTTTCAAAGAAAAACCAATCAACATTGTAATATCATAAAAAAAAAAAAAATGTCGGGCAAACTTCCACCTAAACACGACCCTGAACGTACGAAAGCCGAACAGGAGGCATTACAAACTGCGGAGAAGGCTACAAAAATTGCCGGAGCATTTGGGTAGATAGATGGATATAATATATGTGTGTGTATTTTTATATCCTCCGCACGTCCATTCATTCTCTTTTAACCTGAATACTTTAGTGAGGGAAAGCTACCGACCACAGAACAGATTGTCACCAGCATCGAATCACTCCAAGATTCCGATGCCATCCACGCCACGGCCCGTGGAATGTCTCCATTGGGTAAAAAGGTATTCGCCGACACCGAAAAATTCTTGGAGAGCACCAAGGATCTTTTGGTCGAGAAGAATGCGGGTGACGAGTTGCAGAACGTGATCTATTATGGTAGCAGGGCTGCACGAGATATTGGTGGTGAGTTTTTACAATTTATGCATGGATACTCGTAAATCTTATTAAAATACATCATTCACGTTCGTTTTCTTGCTCCGTCCATTTTCAGACCAAACCTCCAGTATTCCCGAAGATCTTAAAAAAAAATATGAAAATAAATCCGGCGAGGTGCAATCGTTGGCCAAGGAAGCATGGCAAAAAGCTTTGATGGTAATTGAATGAAATTACGTTTATGTTGTGGTCGCACTGACGTTGTTTTGATGTCTTTTATTTCACGTTGAAATCTAGATTCCACAACTCATGATATCAAGCTCCGAATTTCGTAAACTGATCAATGAAATCAACATAGTCATACAAGAGGCCATCGCCACCACTGATTCCGGTCAAGAGACAGCTGATCCCGAGGCCGAGGAAACCTTGAAAGGGGTGGCTCAAAAGACATCGACCCGAGCACGCGAGAGCGCTTATCCTTTGGCAAAGAAAGCGGCCGGTACTGTCGATCCGATCATCCGAGAGTTTAGCGAAGGCAAGAAGTCCTTCCATGATGCTGCCACGGAAGGCGCAAAGTCTCTGGCCACAAACGTTAAGGAGAGGGTCACTTCTTATCATCTCTCCCCTGAGCAACGTGAGAGAATAACCGCAAGATTTAAGAATGTCATGAAGGAAGCACAACGACGTCCAGAATATCAAGAGGCTCTTTCCGACATCATAGATTTCGTTTGTCGAATTTCCGAGTACACCCGGGAAGTTGCATCGCATGTTTCAGGTACCACGGCAGAAGCTACAGGTCAATCGGATGCACTAAGAATTGCACAACAAAATGCAAAAGAGTTATTGGAGAACTTTTCCAACAATTATTCTCTCGACCTGTTGATCAATTCATTAAGTGATTTCAGTGACCAAGTTCAAAGTGACGAACAACTTCGCGATTATCTTCGAGAACTTCAAGACTTTGTTCTCTCATCCTTACAATCTCACGAATATATTCAACAGACAGACTACAACGAGCATGGTTCTCGATTGATTGAAAGGGGTCGTCATATCTTGCTGGAAAATTATTATGACACAATAACGAACATTACAAACGAGTTCCGAAAGTTCAATGAATCACTCCAAGAGGACAAGACCACCTTACGATGGAAGCGCGATTTCGAGAATCTCGTCCAAGATATTTTCTTGGATGAGAAGGGCCGACCGACTATGAAGTTCGAGCTCATTAAAGATTGCGGAAAGATTCTCACTCTCATCGCCGAGAAGTTGAAATTCTTCCCACTCCCACGAATGGAAAAGTAAGTTTTTAAGACATCGGGGGTTTCGTCGTCGTTGTTTTTTTTTTTTTTTTTTTTTTTTTAATTCTCGCAAAATTACCAACTTGCATATATACTAAGAACCAAAAACCAAAATAACAATAGCTACGATGATCAATACGAGTACATCTTCGATAACATCGTTTTACACGTGTCCGACATCATTCCAAAACATTTGCACATCAGCATGACCTCCGACATTAATTTGGACCGTGAAGGCGAAGACGTGGTGAGGAACACCGCGCTGATCGAAATGTAGGAAGAAATTTTATTTATCGCGATTGCTGCCTCATCATCGATATCCCTAATAATGCAATTTATTTTTAACAATCACGCACGCCCAGCTCCAAACTACGTGCTGACGCAAGAAATATTGCATTCTTCTACAAGAAGAAAGGTGGCCTTATAACCATGAAGGATGTAAGTAAACGTGTTTACTCGATGATCTTCACACTGCACATCATTAATTAATCTACCAAACGAACGATAAACATAGGTCGGATTAGTCGATTTTGCGATTCCATCTGATGGTCTCAGAATCTGCATCAATATCTTATTAAGCATGCCGACCGACAAGGAGACCACCCTTCGATTGACCGTCTTAGAAGCCGAGACCAATATCAAAGAATTGAAGATTCGTTTGCATGACACACGACACGAGTAAGTTGTTTTTTCGAGTCTTGAATTCAAATTACTGTACATTTAATTAACCTCCTTTCTCTCCTTTAAAAGCTTCCTGTACGTGTTCCTCACACCTCTAGTCGAAAAACGATTGAAAAAACAGCTCGAGAACATCATCTCCGATTACATGAGGAAGTCGGTCGAATACGTTCAAGAGAATCTCAATAATATTCAAATAAAGGCTACCGAAACGTATTGTCACTCGAAGGAAACTCAACTGCCTCGACCTACCGGTGAGAAACTGGAAAATAGGAAAGCTTGGGAAAGCAATGCATTTGGGGTCACAAGAACGGAGGAATAAAATATTGTGATGGGGGGATTGTAATTTGTGATTTAAAAAAAGGTTCATGGTGATAATTATTTTTATTTTTGATGTGCAAACTACAATTACTTCGTAGATGCTTGTATCAC
Organism: Acaulospora colombiana; assembly: GCA_910592055.1. Classification (NCBI taxonomy): domain Eukaryota; kingdom Fungi; phylum Glomeromycota; class Glomeromycetes; order Diversisporales; family Acaulosporaceae; genus Acaulospora; species Acaulospora colombiana. The sequence goes on along the minus strand of CAJVPT010005241.1, from coordinate 1,344 downwards.
TCTCGTTACAATTAGGATAGAATTCTTTCACGTTTTAAGGAAATATCAACACTTTAACATATTCATTAAATACATTCAAAGTCATTATATGCTGATCACAAATAAATACTTTGTCAAATACGAGAATAAAGAAAAATGACGTGATCGCGACGTTGTGTTGTTTGCGGCGAAAATAGTATCGAGTAATACCTACCTTGAGCGTTATAAATGTCTTCCCAAGTGCAAATCTTTTTTTAACTTGGGGTAAATTCTGTATTGGTATAATTATTATTACTATTACTATTATTATATTACTATTATTACTACTACTACTATTATTATTATTGTTATTATTATTATTATTATTATTATATGTGCATATTCTTCTGCAGGTTAGAAACTATTCACAAGCCTGGGAAACATCACTCTTTGAGCTGCGTATTTGTGTGAGGCGATTGGTTTCGCTCAAGTCTGAAAAGAATGGTGCAAAAGTTCGATTTAAAATCGCCTACGTTGCATTAACCATTTGTGGATGTTATTGTATTTTTAAACAGCGCATAAGCTGTAAGAGTGCACACTCTAAAATCAACGTTGCGCGGTACCACCTAGCACCACCTGTATAATCAAGTTACGCCGGAAATTTCCGTGCATTCAATTTGGGTGGTGGCATGTTTAGGGGTGAAATGATTTGATTCCATATCCCGCTCGCATGTTATGCTTCAGTTGCTTTCGTTTCCGTGATGCGTCAGGTCCATACGACGGCATCAGCCGATCGATCCCGACGTAACATTAGATACAGTAAGTGCGAACGAACCTTGCATGCGTACAATAATAGTTTTGCTTCTTAATTGGTTGGAATGACAAGGGTTGTCGAAATTAAGTGTTACAATCACTTTGGACCAAAGTAAAGTGCACACTCTGCTTGGTACACACTTGCGCGCGCGTGCTATTCAGAATTCGTGGAGAGAATTTTTCCTAGAGATTTGGTAAACTAGATACACGGTATTTTCAAGGTGACTGCAAGAAGTTAAAACACATTGTTTATTCTCGAATTTGAAAATTGGCGCCCGTAAAAGATCTTTACAAATTTTCGGCGACGAAGAGTGTATGTTAAATATAATACGCATGATATCGGGAAAATAAAAAGTTCTATGAGATTGTGCGTGTTTACAACTATTATTATATTAAAATACAAGATATGATATATGAAGTGGATAAATTAATTCTAAGACTTTTTGATTTCTACGGTAAACAATGATGAGTTCGTCGTGCGAGAATCATGAACGAAACGATTGATTCACCCTCTCTACAATTTTCCTTGCGGGGTGACAGCTTCATGTCGCGGTCTAAACACGCATTTCCAAA
>CAJVPT010005240.1:0-12427 GCA_910592055.1 Acaulospora colombiana | reverse complement strand
GTTCCATTTGTTTCAGTAGTAATTATAATTTGTCAATTGTTAAGATTGCAGAGTTCTAGCCATGTGTTGCGTTTAGTATTATTTACTATTCCATGCATGTTGTGTGTGATAATTTTCCATATGGGGTTGTAAAAGTTGTCTATTGTATTAGAGGAATCTGTGGTAGTGTTGGGTAATGATTTATTGACAGTTTCTAAAAATATATCGGATGCTTCACTCATTGGTTGGTTATAGAAGATGGGATTGTGTCTGATGAGGAGGGGTCCTGAATGTTGATTAGCTCTGTAAGTGAAGTTGAGATGGCATTCATATTTCCTTCCAATCTTTATAGTTGTTGATTGATGCGGATTTGATCTTGTTGAATGTCTTGTACTGGGCTGGTTGTCCTTCTTTTTCTGGATGTGTTTGAGGTTATACTTATATTATCAGCCATGACTGATTCGTTATCTTGCTCAATGGAAGTCTCTCTGTTTGCTTCATAAGAGTGGTAGTAATAGCTGTCATCTTCAAGATGTCCTATTTTTTGGTCCAGTTGTGCTAATTCAGCCTTGATTTGTCTGATATCTATCCTGATTGCTTGAACTGCTCTCAAGATGTCATGAAGTGAAATATCATGTGCTTCTTGTTTTGGTGGTCTTTTGTTTCTTTGATAATATTGTGCTGGGGGGAGTCCTTTACCACTGCTGCAAAGATTTTTGATCGATTGTTTTATTATTTTGTGATGTTCGAAGGGATGGTGCACCACTAGGTTTGAATCTACTATATAATCTGCCAAATTTTTTGTCATCATTTTGTTTTCTTTCTCTGATGATTTGTTGTCTCTCTTGGATTGGACAGTCTTTGACTTGATGTTCGGAACTGGAACACAAGTGACATATTTTTGTGTTTATAGAGATTCAGTTGAGTTTAACATTGCCTAGTTGAGCTGGGAATCTGAGTGCTTCTGCCAGTATTTCTTCATCTTTGAAACTAATGATTGCCAAGCATTTTCTTTTATAAGAATTGAACCGAGGGATGTAGCAAGTTTTTGCTTTGGTTGCCTCAATAATTTGTTTAAGATCATATCCCGTAGTACCGGGTGGTAGGTTGGTTAGTTTAATAGTGAATTTGCTTCTTTTTTCCTTAATCTGATTGCTATTAAGAAATGGAAAAATTCTGTACATGTCTTTTTTGAAACCTATAGACTATTTGAGGATTACTCTATTATAGTCCTCCTGTTTTTCGTATTCCACATCTGCGAATTGCCACAAGCCCCATGTTTTCATGCGTAGTGATCTGATTGATCCATATTTGATTAGTGCAATTTTGAGTTCTCCATGTGTTATATTTAGGGGAATGTCCCATACTCTCATTGTCTTGCTTTTTGTAATAATATCATTGTGGATCGGCATTTCTTGTGTTTGGATAGTGATGTTACTGTCTAATTTGATAGTGAATGCCATTTAAGCTTCTTTTTCATTTGCGAACAAAATGGTTATGTGTTTGCCTGAAGGTGTATTGTTAGTTCTGATTGATGTAACTGATTTGTATCTTGCGAGTGCTGTCTTAACTGAGTAGAGTTGGTTGTTGATATCTTTGCTAGGAACCTGCTCCAAGGGAAGTACTTTCTTGAAGCGTTTTCTTCTATATTGTATTTGCCAATCTGTGAGGGGAGGGCATTGCGGTGTTTGGTTTTTAGGGATTGTTTCCTTGCCCTTGCCCTTGTCCTGTGTTCCTTGTTATGCTTCTTCGCTTTCTTCGAACCAGTCAATTTCTGATGCCGCCGGCATGCTGGTGAGGATAATGCACTGATGAAATGGTCATGGTGTTTTGCTTCTCTATGGTAGAGTTGGTTTTGTTATTGTTGTTGTCTTGCTGTTTGTGAGTTATTTACCTCGAAGATTGCTTTAATACCTTTGTGTTTTGTAGGGACCACTTCTAATTCCATACTTGTGTGTATTTGTCTTTGGATGTTTCTGCCACTTCTTAGTGTTGTGCTGTTTTGTGTTTGCTCTTGTTCTGGTGTTGTTTTTTGTGAAAATATGTTGTGTTTTTGTTAGAAACTCTCTTTTTCATCCCAAAAATTGGTTTTGTAAAAAAATTTCCTAAAAAGGAAATTTTTAGGAATTTGGATGCGAGTGGGAAAGAGTTTTTTTTTTTTGAAGTGTCTCTTTATTCACATTCTATTACTTTGATATATTACTAACTTTTATTTCTATTCTCAATGAGAGCCATTTTTCTAACATATTTAGTACTGATTTCTCAGCATACGTTGATAAGCTATTTATACTTTTCTAATTAACAATAGACTATCTACTTTATAATCAGCTATGCTAATCTAAACTTTACTAAACTTTTTATACTTTGTCAGATACATATAGTTTTCTTATCAGTACCCAAGCCTTATCTATAGTTTCTTACTTTGTAACACTCAATATTTCATGCCAGACTTTTGAGTTTTTGGATTTTAAACCATTATGTGTAAATTGTGTCACCCACATAACCTATGACAGTACATAAAAAACACTAATAAGCATAAGCTTCTGAAAAACTGAAGCATTCAGTGCAAAGCAGATTCACTTAGAATATTTAACTCAGAATAGTTTTTATAGCAAATGAAAAATAGAAGCTGTTTCTTCCTAAAATTTATTAACCTATCTTCAGATATGAATGCCTTTAGACACATATGTTAACAAGCAAGAAGTAATATATACTATATTCTCTGAAAAATAAATTACAAATGCAAATACTTTACTGTGATTAGTTTCAAAAATAAGTAAGATATATAGCAAGCATACATAACAAACTTCACTCTTGAAGAAACAATTATTGAATGGTAATCAATAAACACCAAACTATGTGCTATTTGTAATATCACCCGTACTTAGCAAAAGATTGTCACATTAAAAAAAGAAAACAATAATGGTGAAACTATAAACAAGAACAAGCGGAAAGATTTGGTCAGCTATATATATACTTTAAACTTACCAAAACTACAAGCATAGAAGGATAGTGGAAAAAAAGATCAATTTATATGCCTAGGCTCCTATACAGTAGCAGCTAGATCTAAAGCAAGACTAGATCCAATATCAAGTGAAATAGAAGAAACACTTTGACAAATTCTATATAATATATAAGAAATTAAAGAATAGATTGTTAACATCAAAGAAGCAGTAACAAAACTAGATAAGAGAATTGTAAACCTAGAGAACTGAGATGAAAATTACAACTTCTACATGAATGAAAACCTACAAGAAATCCAGGACAATGATAGCCTGAAACACATAGACAATTTGATATGCAGCATTTAACAACAACAACAGTAAACAACAAAAATAACTTAGAAACACAAAACACTGATTAAAAGAACAATCAAATCCATAACCCTTCTCAAAAAATATATACTGTAAATATCAGCAGTAATATCACTAATAAAATATACAATGTGATATACTGTATCAAAAACAATTCAATTTTATCTAAACCTATTTGAAAATTCATAACTTTCAATATATAAGGTATATCAGAATTACACAAAAGAGACACCTGGTTCAACTTCTGTGCAACAATAGTTTGGGACATTATAGTCACCATAAAACCGATGAATTATATCAACTCTTGAAGCACTGGTGACATGAGAAATACCAAATCATCTGTACATATAAAGAATCACAAATGATAGGTCAAGATCTCAATATGATAATAATCAAAAACATCATACATTGAATATATAAATACAAAACACTAACTAGTAGACTCATTACTATAGACCTAGCTTTCCCACATAAAGAAAAAATGAGGATCATATGTGTCTACTTTTTTATATAGAATATCAATAGAGAAAAAAACACTGTTATAAATATCCTCAATAAATAAATAATAGAAGCAACTGCAAATAGCTGACACCTTATTGTAATAGGTAACTTAAATGGAATATCAAATCCAGTTATAGACAGATGTGACTTAAAAAGAAATTCAGATACTGCACATTCTTAGATAAACAAATTCTGACACTGATCAATAATGGACTGGAGAACACATACAGAGTATACAATCCCTTGATCAGAGATTATACCTGGAATAGAAAAATCAGAAGTAGTAAAATTAATCAAATATGTATCAACTCCCTGGCAACCTGGCAATCAAAAAGTGCAACAATTAAAAACTGCATTACTCCTTAATTCAAAGTGATCACATTCCTATAATAACTGAAATGGAGATCTGGAGTCTAGACAAATCCAAGCAAATACCAATTCATAAACTCAACTATAAGTACAATTGACAACTTACAACATGGAAACAATGGAAAGACTTTAATAAATAAATAGAACAAAAAATACAGAAACAGAATATAAATAACCAGTCAGTAGACCAAAGATAGAATAGCTTCTGCAATATTGTCCAGCAAGTAGCAAAACAACATATTCAGAGGAAGAAAACATATCACAAAAACAGACAACAATTGCACTATACAGAAATAGAACCCTTATTATTCAACTTTAACACTTTATCTATAACTCAAAGAGGAAAATGAAAAGTTAACCAAGAGTAATATCTACATGACCCTATCATTTTTCAAAATATTCAAGAAAGATTTTCCAATATGATGATTGACTTAAACAATTTCAAAGCTACCCATCCTATCACTTTTATCAACAAATAAATCCAAACAATACATAATAATATAAATGCCTATAAAACAGTAGTCAAGGCCATCACCCACAGAAGACAAAACATCACTATCAAAAAAGGAATTTAAATTAGACAAGGATACTTCGACAATAATAAGAGAGCAATAATAGACTGTATTATGAAAAGACTCAAGAGATATATATATTTAGACAGGTTAATTATACAACAAAAAGACATAATGCAAATAGTCACATATCTTGGGAAAATCAAACAAAGAACAAAATAACATTTTTACAACTAGATCATATCCAGAAATACTCAAAACCTAAAGAACCACACTCACTGACAAAAATAATATGGATCAAAGCTTAACATTAAACAGTATATATACAAAAATCCTATTGAAGAATTTTTATACAAGAATTAGAAATAGCAATCTAATAACTTAATTCAAAGTCTGCATATATACCCATGCTACTACCTATGTTAACCAAGTAACGTTCAATAGAAAAGGAAATTGCATCTCATGGCTTGTTGTCACCTCTATTAGAGAGCTAATCGACTAAAGCTGGACTAGTATTATACAAAATTTTGAAGATGTTTGATGGGTGTGTAATATTTTTTATATATTTATCTATATAGTTATTGATTAGATCAATGAATTGATCTTTTATGTGTTTTTCTGTTTCATTAAGCCAGTTACTTTTAATTTGAGTACTGTATTTAGTGACTTTCTCAATCTTTCTTGTGATGTTCTGTATATCCTTCCATTTGTAAAAGTCTTCACATCTTGTTTCCGGATACTGAGGAGGTATTTGCTGATGTCTTGTCTAATTTCTTTTATGCATTGTTTTCTGAAAAAGGATTAATATATATTTAGTGACTATGTTAACTGTTTCTTTTAGGACAGCTCCTTTGATTAAGTATTTTAAATATTCTAGGAATTGTAGTGAATTGTTATTCTGATATTCTTGTAAGTGTCTTTCTGTATCTGGTATTTTGACAAGTTGTTGTATCTTTTGGACTGTATTGCGTTAAATATACTCTTCTGTTTTTTTCCATTAATCTTTGCAGAGAAAGGGATGAGTGTTTATTTTTCTGTTGTTATATTTAATACATCTGTTATCTTTGTATAGAATAGAAAGGAGTTTAAGAGTTTAGTTTTGATAGGTAATTCTTCATTCCAGAAACTAAGGTTGAACTTTCTTTGTTGTTGATCTTCCTAGTCTGTTATAGAATTGCTCATTTGAATTAGTTGAAGGTTTTTACATTGTTGTTAGCCAGTAGATATATCTGATTATTCTGTAATTGAATATTTCTTGTTCTATTTAGGAGTTTCCATTTTGCTAGATGTATGGCTCTATTTAACTCTTTTGTTATGTTTTCAATAAGAATATTAATTTATGTATAGTTCTATTGGGAATTAGTATGTATTACTAATTTTGAATAGGAGTGATATGTATTGTTCTATATTTAGAGATTATATCATTATTGATATTGATAGACTCGAGCTAGTTAACTTGTTTATTATATTTGTCTCTAGTGTATGTTTTGACTTTTGTGAATTCTAGTTTGAAATGGTTTTGGCTAGTTATGTTCTAGATCTTTTGTAGAATTTCTAGAGTTTTCTATTTTTTTGAGATTATATATGTGGTTTTGTTTCATGGTTTTCCATATACTTTTGATGACAGCCTAAATGTCTGTATGGGATAGTATATTGACTGTTGTTATAATAGTAATTAGTTCAGCTCTGGTTAAAAAGAGGAAATTTTTTATTTGTCCATGAAATTATAGTTCTTGATTTTCTCTAGTAAATATAGTCCAGTTAAAATCCATATAATATTGATTACCATATTGTAATATAGAGTATCTATGTATATTTCAAAGTTAATGTCATTTTGAATTTGAAGTGCAATGTTAATGATGTTATGTTTTGCATTTAGTATCTTTTTGAGTGTTTTTATTTTGTGATATTTCTGTATTTAGATCCTCTACTCCTTTGTATTTGATTGTGAGTGAAATGCACTACTGTTTTTCTAGTGCTATTGATATTGAGTTGAGTAATGTTTGCTTCTGTAGCATTGAGTCTTGTTAATAACTTGATATATTGGATATCAAACATTTATTGATAGTTGTAAAGTACAGTTAGGCTCAGATCTGTTATTTTGATTGATGTCACAACCTTTATATTCAAAGAGTGATAAAAGGTTAGGTACTTGTGTACAATATCTATATAATGTATAGTTGTTATATATTTTTTTCTGTTTTCTTTTTATTACTGCATAGTTGTTTATTTTTATAGCAATTCAGTGAGATTTTATTGTTTGTTTTCAGTAAGAGGACTGTATTGTAGAAAGTGGTTTGTATATTCTGATTGCTCTTTTGAGATCCTTGATATAAGAATATGTTATAGTTTAAAGAATTATATAGGAGTTGGGCCTGATATTGTCTTGTGATAAATTCTATGACTTGACACTATTGTAGAACCTTTTCCTGTCCCTATTGAGAAGTTGTCCAATAAAAAGTATATTGTGTCTTCTTAGTCCTGAGTAGATTTTCCTATATGTCTCTAGCTCTACTATTTTTTTTATAATAATACCTACTTTTTTTATCATGTGAAAGTTACTGTAGTGAACTCTATAGAAGATGAAGCTACAGTATATATTCTAAGTATCCAAATTGTGTCATGTATCAGGTTTCTTCCTGGTTCAAGTATAGAGACCTGGATATTTTTGTATATCTCTTTGGTGAATCAGAACATATTCTGCAATACTTGAAGGTAGTAGAGAGCAATGTTTCCTATAATGTTCTCTTGATTGATTCTAGTGCACTAGTTGTTGGCATATAGCTAGACTTGTTTATTCTAGAGGTGCATTATATTATATTCATATTGATTGTATAATATACTGTTGGGTACTGTTCTGGCAAGTTCAACTTTGTGCTTGAATACAGTTGTGAGTTTATTCATCATTTGGTTACAAGTTAGTCAAGTTAGAATGATATTATTACAAAGATATTCTATGCTGAATATAAGGATATAATTGATAATATATTGTGCTTGTTTATTGATTACTTTTTCATGTCTAGAAGTGTACATATATTTGTGATTTTTTGTCTTATTAAAGCTTTTTGGTAGTATTTTTATTAGAGTTATCATACCAGATACCAAGGATTCTGGCAGTGTATTTATTGGACACTGCTATATTATTTAACTGTTCCAAGCTGGCATTCTCTTTCCATTGCATTGATAGTGATTAGTTGTAACTTTGCTAAGTTGACTTGAATATTATTTATGTAATAGAATTCTTCAACTGAGTCTATTATTTTTTGAAGATTACTTTTGTTACTCATCAGCCAGATGGTGTCATCTATATAGGTACTGACAATGATATTAATTGTTTTATTTGTCCAGCCCTTCTTAATCAGTGCAGATTGCAAAACTAATTATATATCCTTTGCAAAGTTGGCTAACCATTGTAAAAGGAGAATTATAGAAAATTCTCTAGAGTATTGATGATATTGTGTTACCTTAATTAATTCCATCCTTACTTGATATACTTCTGTTAAATCAAAGCAGATTATAACTTCATTGAATTGCTCTTGCAATATGTTACTAAAGATTTGGATAATTTGTATTGATATTTGAATTATTTGGAGGGCAAGCTATGCATCTTGATGTTGATTGAGTCATATATCATGGACATATCTTGACTTAAAATCCAAGCTTGTTGTTTGTTCTCCTTTATATGTTTAATAATATTATTTAAAATATACCTGGAAGTGCAACCTAGTTAAGTTCAAATATTATTTTATGCTTGGCAAGTTATTTGGTTAAATGATCAGTAATAATTTAGATAAAGATTTTTCTTCTTTTATCCAGAAGTGTTATAGATAAGATCATGTCAAGATTGTTTGTTCAGTCTTTGAATTTGGGTATAAGGTAGATATAGCCTTTATTTCATTCTTTGGATCTTATTCCATATTGGATTATTAGATTAAAAACTGCATATAGTTCTGTTTTTTCTTTGCTTTGCAAATGTTTGTATACGATATAAGGAATTTGGTTTGGGTCAGAAGTAGATTTTGAGCTATGCTATCTAATTGTTTTTTTCAATTCTTGTATCAAGATATTATCAGGCATATTTTTGTAAAAATATTTCTTAATATATAATTTGGACTTGCATTCTTCTAGCCAGTATAGATATTGTATAATATTAGCAATATTTTTGGATAGTGTCCAGTTGTAGAAGTGTTCTCAAACTTTGCCCTTAATGTCTATTGATTTAAAGAGGATTTTCAACTCATTTGAGCTTTATATAATTAGTTTGTTAAAAAGTATTTGTTTTTTGGATCTCTCTATAATACTATATATTATAACTTTTTTATTACTGTTGAGATATTCTTGTCTAATTCTGATTCTTTTTTGATAGCTAGTACTTGTCTTCTATGGAAGATTGCTTTGGCAACAGTTTTGTATACTTTTATCTTGTCTTTGATAATCTTTATCCAGTATTGAATGTATAAGGTGAGATTGTTAATTTTTATTTTGTTCAGTATTGTTATTAGATCTGAGAGAAGTTCTTGTATATGTCTGGGCAATTCAATTGGCTATAGAATTTGGTTCTCTGTTGCTACTATTGCTAACTGTCTTAAGTGTATGAGAAATTTTTATAGTTGTATAAGGAGAGGGACCATTTCTATATTGCAATGATAATTTATTATACTGCAGTATTTCTTTTTAGATATATAGCTTTTTGCAGCTTTTTGTAGAATATTGCTAAAATAGTTTCATCTTTGGTTAATATCTTGATTGCTTGTACTCTTGATAGATACAGTAAATAGTGTTCTACTTGTTCACTAAACTTTTTTCATTGTTTAGCTGAGGTCAGGGCCAGTTTAAACAAGAGTTAGGAATGTAATGTGGGACTTGTTTGGGTCTGTCTAAATACTAGATTTCCAATTCCATTGACATTGAATTGTAGTTGCTTTATATGAGTGATACTATAGAATCTTAAATAGTGACTATTCTAGATTGCTAGGTTGCTAAGGAGTTTATTCATATTTGATTAATTCTGCTGCTCAGGGTACCTCTATTCTATATATATTCACATTTGGTAGATTATGTTTTCTATATGTGTCCTCTAATCTATTGTCTAATAAAGTTTGTATATATTTATCTAAGGACTGCATTTTTTGATTATCCGATTATTGTTATATTTGTCCATAGAAAGTTTAAAGACTCTATTGAGATCACCTAGTACTATAATATACTAGCCTTTTTCTGTTACTTCTTGAATCCATTTGTTAAGAGTATTGGTGACTGTATGGTTTTCTCCTACTATTGTCTTCTGCTGAAAAGTATATTACGATAATTCTTATTTTTTCTTTGTGTGGAAAGGTAAGGTCTATAGTGATAAGTCTTTTAGCAAATGTTTTGTAATTGTATATTCTATATACTATTTCTTTATTGATTATTATATTAAAACTTTAACTGATTGTTTGGAATTCCTTGTATATTCAGATTGTTTGATATTTTGTATGTTACCAGTGTTTTGAATAATAGTATAAACCATTGGTTTTTATAATAACAATGATATCCCATTCTACTGAGCTACAAAAGTTGAACCATGTTTCTTATTTATATATTTCTACTAATCCTTGTATATTGAGTATAATAACTTTTCAAATGTATTTGTAGAGGTGTTTGTTAATTTGTATAGATTCTATTTTGTGTATTGATAAAAGTGTACCATTGTCAGATATTATATTTGTTGAGTTTTGAGAAATTTTTTCTTAATTTGATATTGTATATAGTAGCTTTGTGGTGATACTAATACTAGATATTTCTTGATATCATATGTTTTTGATATTTAAGTTGCTCTTTATTATTGTTAGTTTGGAAAAGTTTGTGTATTACCTAAGAAGAAATCAATAATTATATTATACATACGGTCCATATTTTGGTTAAGTTTTTATATAAATTATTGGATTCATTGTTATTAAGTACAGATATCTTGATTGTTATTGATAAAGCCTCTTTTATTGTTGGATTATCTTCTCTTTCACTATGTGACATTGTGTTATCTTTCATATATTTGTTATACTCCTCATCATAGGTCTCAAGATTGATGATATGTTCTTCTAGATCTATAATTTCTTCTTTAATTTGTGAGGTTCTTTGTTTAATTTCATTGAGGATGTTTAGAATTTGTGCTAACTTGGGTTGGGTGACTATCCATTATTTTGTTTTCTTTTGATGTTTTGACTGATGCTACATAAGAACCTGATCTGATCCTAATATATATTTTGGTTAGAGTTTCTGTCTGATTATTTTATTCAGGCTGATCTGAATCTATTGTAGAGTTTATCAAATCTATTTGCTTGTTCTGTATTGTAGCAGTTCCACTATTACCTTCTTTCTTTAATTAGGCATCGGATAACCAGGTGTGTTATATTGCCACATATTGTGTAGAGTTTTGTGTCAATTGATTTTCATTCAATAAGAATTTTATCTAGAATAAAGTTTTGTGCTATTGCATTCTATAGATTTTTTTTATTATTGAATTTTATTATAGCAAAATGCTTACATTTGTATGATATATATCTCAGCTTGTAATATGTTTTTGCTTTTGTTTGTTTACATATGTATTTGAGATCAAAGACTATAGTATTATAGGGAAGATTGACCAGTTTTGCTGCTGTGTTGTCACATGCTTTTATTTGATCCATGTCTTATTATACATCAAAAATTTTAACTAAGCCTGATTATAACAGGATGCTTCACTTGTTAATTAGATTTTTTTTGATTATCGATCTGTATATATAATGACTGCTTATTGTTATATTTATTGTGTTAACATGGAGATATTTGTGATCTTTCTATATTTAATAAAGATTTGTTATACATTTATAAATTTAGTGTTCAGGAGAATATCCTATACTCTGATACTTATTTCTTTATCTATTTTAGAATATAAAAGCCATATGTTCTAAATTTGTGTCTTCTGTGTCAAGTAAGATAGTATTACATACTTCTTCTGCAATTAGGTGATTACTAAAAATAGTAATGATATATTTATCTTCACTTTTTTCTTTATTATGGGTGGAAAGAAGGTCGGTGAAAGAGTTGAGACTTTTAATTATATGTTGTTATGGATTACATGGATAATATAATTTATATATAACAGTTTAGAATTCAAAAATCTGAAAGTTTGGTATAAAAGATTGAGTGTCACAAGGTAAGAATCTATAGATAAGGCTCAAATAATAATAAAGGAACTATGTGTATCTGACAAAGTATAGAAAGTTTAGCAAAGTTTAGAGTTAGCATAGCTGATTATAAAGTAGATAGCCCATTGTTAGTTAAAAAGTATAAATAGCTTACCAATATATGCTGAGAAGATAGAGCTGAATGTATTAGAAAATAGTATTCATTAAGAATAGAGATAAGAGTTACTGATATATCAAAGAAATAGAATACAATAAAGAGACACTTACCTTTAGCCAAGTCAATCACCACATCTTTGCCTTTCCTAAGTATTCTTTATAGAAGGTATTCTCTTCTTTGTATCATTTATGAGTATTTGTGAGTTGTCTGGATTATGTGAAACACTATGGATTAGTGACAGACTTACTGGGTTAGCCCATAACAATGTGTAATTTTTTGGCTGATAGTTCTTCCTGAAATAATAGAAGCCTTGATCTCAGTTTTGACTTTTTCTCTACAAATCTAATAATATAGTGGCGATCAAATGTTTTGCATCACTTAACTCGCAAACTTTGCAATTGAATAACTTCGTAAGTAAACAATAATTTA
>CAJVPT010005239.1:0-12428 GCA_910592055.1 Acaulospora colombiana | reverse complement strand
ATAGTTTATAAAATAGCTTTATAAATGAAAATTGTGTAATGCATATAATAAATAAAATGGGCAATGTTGTGTGTTTTAAAAAAAAAAAAAAAAAAAGTATAGTTGCCATGCTTTAAAACAGATTCAAAATGTAGCAAATCAGTTTCAAATTGTTTTTGCATCAAATCAAAATTGGATTCAGATTTGGATTCAGATCGAATCAAATCAAATCAAATTTGGATTCGGATTAGATTGAATCAAATTAAATCCAGATTCGAATTGGATTGAATCAAACTATTATGGTTTCAAATCAGATCAGATCAGTTTAAAATAAATCAGATTCATATCTGATTCATATTTATAAAAACTGGATCAGATCAAATCCAGTTAAAATTCTATCTAATTCGATCCATTGTGATTACTACTCATAAGGTTATATATTTCTTTGTTATAGATACAACTGTTTGGAATTGTTTTACAAACTAAGGTTTTGTTCTTGAATACTTTTCTAAATATGACTGTAAGATTATTGCATATCTTCTCATTAAAATGTATATATTATATGCTATATTGTATTTATTGGATCAGGAATTTATTGATAACATATTGGATATATTTTTCTGTTAGTTTTTTCTTAGTTATTGCCTAGATCACTATCCAGATTTAAGATTTTATTAGGATAATAATATCTTAGTTCTTCTGTCTTGGTTCTAGCCAGATATTAAAAATTTGGTTTGATTATTCTTATTGATTTTATAAACTATAGTACTCTCTATTATGACTTGAACAGTTCCAAAAACTTGAGTATTTCAGTTAATAGTAAGATAAATTGACTTTCTTGTATTAATCTAAGAGTCATTTGTTATATAGAACTTTTTTGTTTATTTCAAGATTCTTTCTAGATCTTTCTTGAATTTGACAATCCAGGTTATGTTATCTATGTAAACAATTATTACCTGTTTTAAAGAGAGCTTAACTTTTGTTGAAATTAAGTAACCATTCTTTTTATATAAAATATCTAAGATTGTTATAGTTTTAAATTTTGTATAGTAGTGGATTGTAAAAAATTCTCCATAATAATAAAAAAATTGATTTTCTTAATTTATACTATTCTCTATTATTATTGGATTAGAATATTTATTGAGAAGAATAATACTATAACTTCTATTTTTAAAAAAGTTTATTATAAGCTTCTTGATAATTATAAAAATTCAAGTCTGATCTATAGCCTTTTCAAGTATATAAAGGATAATCTTGGCAATATCCTGAAAGAGGATCTATAATTCTTTTTTCTTTTTCCTGACTTCTTTGCAAATATTTTTTAGCAGATGAATAGGTTCTGTCATACTCTCTTCTTATAGATTAGCAAAGTTTGAAATATTAACTCAAGAAATTGATTGATTCAACATATTACTCATTATTAACAGAAAGAATAAAAGTAGAAGAACTTGAAGCTACTTTGTAATCCCTCTCAAACAATAAGATTATCAATCTCTTATATACAATATCAACAATTAAATACTTAAACACTTAGGAGTCAAAGGAAAAAAACTTTATATCTTCTTTTTAATAAAGTTTTAAGTATAAGCCAGATATCTAAGAAATAAAAAAGTAGTAATATCTATTCTATTTTCAAACCCAAGTCCTGAAAATATAATTTAAGCAACACAAAATCTATTGTTTTTTTAAAAACAGCTTAAAAATGCTTTATCAAGATTCTTACTAACTAACTATTAACTATTTATAAAAATACAAAATCATAAATGATCTTTTTTTAGAAGGGGTCATGACTTTTAAAGTTGAAATTTCTTTATTTAAAAACCTTTTTGTAATATTTTTCAACCGTTTTTCTGATAATTTAAGAATAAATAACAATATATTCTTTTCCTTTTTGGTTTTTAGTTAGTACTTATTCTAAGTTTTTTTGATTTAAAACTGAGTTTAACATATATTTTTATTGGATTTAAGGTCATTATATTTGTTTTCCTAAGCTTTTTTAATTTGATTTTTAATATAAAAACTTTTTTTTTTTTATATATTATTCTAAAGGTATATTATATTTTAATGATCTTTCTTAACTGCTTTGGAATTTCTTCTTGTGATTGAGAAGATACTAATTTTTCATTAAGGTATTCATAGAAATCTCATAGATCTTTTCTATATTTTCTATATTTTTTATTATTGTGAACTAAACTAACAAGTTTGTCACTAATCCATAATACCTTACATAACCTAAACAACTAACAATACTTACAACTAATACTAAAGAAGAGAATGCCTTCTGTAAAGAAGACTTAAAGAAGGTAGAGATATAATAATTAACTTGGCCAAGGATAAGTGTTTTTTTATTTACATTTGATTTCTTTTGTATAATATCAACTATTATCTCTATTCTTAATGAAAGTTATCTTTATATATTTAGTGTTACCTTTTCAGTTTACATTGATAAACTATTTATACTTTTTTAGCTAATAATATACTATCTACTTTACAATAGGCTATGCTAACTCTAAACTTTGCTAAACTTTTTATACTTAGTCATATATACATTGTTTCCTTATTAGTATCCAGGCCTTAATCCATAGTTTCTTATCTTGCAATACTTAATATTTTATATCTTAACTTTATATTTTTAGGCTCTAGATTATTATATATAAATTATATATTCATGTAATCTCCAATACTATAGTTCTTAAGGCCCAGTTAACTTAGATTTTCATTAGAAGGAAGTGGATCTTATTGGTTTTCCTATAGGCTTCAAATTTTTTTTTTAGAATTACTGATTCTATCTTGACTTTTTTTTCTCTATTGAAAGTGTAGTAAACTTTTTTTTTTTTTGAGATACTTGTATGTACTCTTAAGGATTATAGTTTTGAGTTCTTATCAAGCCATTTCAATTTCTTGTTAGCTGTTCTCGGCCTTTTGTCAAAAAGATTGTATGTTGATTTCTAAAAGATTTATTCTATTAAAAGTTTGAATTTCTCTTATTGTTTTATAGTGGAATTTGCTAGATCTGATATTCTTTTATTATTTGTTTTAAATTACTTTTGGTTCTGGTTTTTGAGCAGATTATTAGTTGTCATTCTCATTAACAAAAAAATATGATTACTACCCAGTAGTATCTTTACGGAAATATTTTTGAATTCATATTGTTATTTAGATTAATTTTTGATAGTATCCAAATATAATCAATTTTACTAATATATTGAGTTGTTTGTTTATAAATATAATATTCCCTTCTTTTTAATTTCAGTTTTCAAAAAAGTTAAAAAAGTCTATTTCAAGATTTTTTGTATTTTGGGATTGTTTTGTTAGTAGGTGAAATTGATCCATTATTGAATTGATGATTGTATTAAAATTATATATAATTATACAGCAACTTTAAAGTAATTTCTTTGCTTATTCAAAATTTATTTTGAAGCCACTGTTGTAGCTATCTACTTTCAGTTTTTTCAGATGGCAAATACATTTGATAGAGACAAAGTTTGCTTTTTGTTAACAGAAAATTGGCTTCTATTATATATTCTTCTATTTTTTTTAATTGATTCTAACTTATTCTTGATATTCTTATTAATTAAAAATCTTATTTCAGACCCTCTAAACCTTTTATTATTATAGCTGTAAAAGAACTTGTGTATTTGATATAGGTTAAAATCAAAATTTGTTGTTTCTTTTATTTGTTTGGTTTTATAAATCTCTAGAATATCTATATTAAGTTCTTATATAAGTTTATATAGTTTTTATTAATGACCTGTGGATCTATAGTACAGTGGTAGTGCTCCCAGGTCACAATTACAAGGTCTAGAGTTCAATACCACACAAGGACCAAGTAAAAAAATTAATCATCAGTGGCATAAAGATCTCATCTATCCTATAATTATTATCTAGTATCCTAGTATGGTCATAACAAGAAATTGACTGCTTATTATGTCTATAACAAGACAGAAATCAGCCTGGTGTGCAAGCTGAAAAATCAAAACAGGTTTCAAACAAGGTAAAACTAAGTAGTACAACATCCTTGATTAAGATTAATCTTTTATCTGAGTAGCAAAGTTGGATAGTAAGGCATTC
Organism: Acaulospora colombiana; assembly: GCA_910592055.1. Classification (NCBI taxonomy): domain Eukaryota; kingdom Fungi; phylum Glomeromycota; class Glomeromycetes; order Diversisporales; family Acaulosporaceae; genus Acaulospora; species Acaulospora colombiana. The sequence continues at coordinate 8,378 of CAJVPT010005239.1, read as the reverse complement.
TAGTATTTAAAAAAACATAAAACAGGTTCTTTTAAGAGTTAAAGATCAGTTGCTAAAAGGATAGGTAATCACATAGAAACAAGACAGGCCCCCATAAAAAATATATGTGCTAACAGGAGTTATAAAGATCCTATATAAGAGACCCTTAATATCAGTGATACTAAGCATCTTAAGCAAGTTCTTGACATATTAGCCTTCCAATACAAGGATAGCAATAAGTCATCTGGTAAACTATGGTTCTAGGAAGTGTCACTTCAGTTGGATGAGATTTAAACATAGATGATATCCCATTAAATTGATAGGTTAAAACACCATCTGATCCTCTGACTTTGTTAAGAATTAAGAAAAATCCTATACTAGACGGTTATATAGTTTTCCTATCTTGATTGGATAAAATGTAAATAGATGCCCCTTGTACTATTAGTTGATCTGTAAATCCTTAGACAGTATAGGTAATTACCTATCCTGGTTGTTCCTAGGATCTATCTTAATAATTAATAAAGGTTCCAATGTTAGCACAGAAATGAGCTAACATGTTTAAAATATATATATATATATAGTCTTTGTTAATTGAGACTAGTATTGATACCTTTAATATTATGTATCCCAATTGTAACAATACCATCTAATGTGGAGTTGTTTATAATATAATTATTATATAATATTTATTTTTTGTCTATTTTTTCAATAGTGTTCTTTTTGATTATACTGATTAAATTGTTAAGTAGTATAGCATATATTATATTGAAAAAGGTTATATTTATATCTATTATTGTCTTAATAATTATATTTTTTTTTCAGAATAAGCTTGATTCTTCTTATGAATCAAATTCTTTTTCAGTATATTTTAATTGAACTGATACTATTTTTAGAAGTAGTTGCTCTATCTCCTTTCTTTTACTTTATTTTGATTGTCTGTTTTTTTTTTCAATTAGATTTATTCTATTATTAAATTGCTTGAGATTATTCAAGATCTGATAGATTGGATCTTGATCACTTTCATTTTCAATATAGAGACTTTCAGATCTGTTATATATTTTTTATCTATTACAATAATTAGTAGATTTTCTATTTTTATTAGTAACAAAGCATTGGGACTTCTGTTTTGCCAGTAGTAAGCTTATTGTCTTAAATATAATATCTTCTTTTTCTCCTATTAAGATATATTTTTTCTTTGATTTTAGTTTCTGATTTATATTCTAATGTTATATATAAATTAGACTTTATATTACTTATAATATCAGTTTAATTTATTTTTATATCATTAGTTTGTTATTTATATAATTTTATAAATTTAATATCAAATTTTTTCACTTCATTAAAATCCTGTCTCTTTTGAAAACACTTTTGTTCTTGTTAAAATATTCTTTTACACTCTATTTGAGTTTATATCTATAAATACAAATATATTATTTTAAGATATTATTAAGATCTTATACTGTTAGAAAGCAGATTATAGTATTGCCTCTTCTTTTGAGCATATGTAGATTTCTAAAAATATAATATACTTTGGCCTTGATATGTTTAACTGTTCTTACAATTAGCCTAGAAGTAATATTATATATTTGTATAGTTGTAAGGATTGTGAGTTATACTATTTGATAATTTTATTGATTTCTTTATCATCAGGTTTATTTTAAAAAAAAATGGCTCCAATAGTTTTTGCTCTATTATGGATTATCCATTTTTTTTCAAGATCAATATATTGTTTGTAAAGAATAATATATATCTTGATTCTATATTATAACCATAAATAGTTATAAATATAGATATTTATTATTTGTCTATATTTATTGAGAACTGCTTTGATTTCTTGACATAAGCAATTTCAATCAATATCTATTAAGATAACCACTAGTGATGTTTCTTTCTTCTTCTTTGTTTTTTGAAACACTTTTTTATTTAATAATTGATTAGAGCTTGACCATTTGATTATTTCTAGAGACAAGATAATAAAATTGACTTCTTCTTTTCTATTGATATGTTATTTGTTTTATCTCAGTTTCTTCTGAAAGTCTTGAAATAAATATATATATTTTTAAATCTTTATTTTTCTCAATATAATATAGATTGATACTAGATATTTTCCTATTTCTTGTCTTATATATTTGCTGTTCTATTATATTGTTCTTTCTAATTTTTTCATTAATGACTTTTTATTTTAATTTTGTCTTCTATCTTTGTCTCTTCTTTCGACTTCAGCAATGATAGGGATTTTAATTGATATAGTTATTTGGACTTTAATAACCATTACCTTATTAGATGAATTATTAATATGAAGATCACTTTTGATTGTTGATTAATTTGTTAGCAATGGTTGTAAAGTACATTGTATTTGTTCTATCTATTCTATTATATTCAGGTATTTGTCTTCTAAGAAGAGAGCTAAAAAATTTTCTTCTTTTCCTTGTTATATGATCTATAAATAAAGGATATATTATCTAAGAACATTAGTTTTAATGAAAGTAGTATAATCAATATCCAGAATTTTAGTGATGATACTATCTATAATTGAATATCTAGTTGAAACTGGAGTTGAATTTGTAATAGTTTCTTAAGTTGAGGTACTAAGTAATAAATCTTCTTAAATAGTATAAGAAAAAGATTAAAATAAAGAATAAATAAGTTTTTTAAATAGTTAAAAGAATAAAAAATATTTAATTAGATATTTTTTATTAAAAAGAAGTCTTGAAAAGTAAGTTTTTTAAAAAAACTAGAAATTTTTATATTATTATTTTTTTTTATTTTCTTATAGTACACTTGTATATTTTTTATATTTTCTCTTTTTTTTTAATTTATCTTTTTTATAGTTTTTTATATTCTAGTAGCTTAATAGAATATATAGTATAACAATCTGTAAACAATAAAGTAATAAACTAGAAAAATATTTGCCTAAAGTTTATTATGAAACAAAATATTATATTAAGATTAAACTTAAAGACCATTATTATTTATAATAAGTTTGTTAAAATAAATATTTAACTATAATTTGTATTATATTGCTTAAGTAAAAATATACTTATATTTTAAATTAATTAATAAAATAGAATCTGACCTGGCTATAGATATTTAAAAAATAATTAAGTAATTAATTAATTATTATAAAATGACAGTATTCTTGTCACCAATCCTTTGACTATATATAAAAAAGATATTCACAAGAAGTTTTAACTTCTATACTAATAAAATTTTTATACTTTCTTTTAAACAATTTGAAGGTTTACCTTCAAAAATTATTTACATCCCTCTTTTCTTGTTTACAATTCTCTTTGATTTTAAACTTGGCTTTTAGTGAACTAAAAATTAAGTAATATGCTTTACAACCAATGACAAGAAAGCTCTTAAAGGAAGAAGAATCAATATTGATGTACTTGAAAGTCTCTTCCAGCTTTGTTAAGGCTAAAAAGATTTTGTACAATGAAAGAGACTTATCTTTTTCCCTCTTTTACTGTTGTTTCCCTCTTAAGGCTATTACTTTTATAGTTTTCTTAAGAATTTATTTACTTTAGTTTGATCCAGAATTTTAGGTAATACAAACTTTCATCAAACTTGATTGGCTAACATGAAACACATTGATTTTTTAAATGTAAATAAGCTCCCATTGGCCATATACATATATCTGAATAAGATATTGTTTCCTAATATATTACTGGATATCAAGAATGAAAATAATTTTCAAGAAAACTATTTACTGTTACTCGGAAAAATAAGAAGAACAAGATATTTAAGAAGATATAGAATAAAAACAAAGTCTTGAAAGTATACTACCTACTTGTATATACCTGAAATATCAGGAAACTGGAAAATCCTCTAGAATTATTTGTGCAAATTGAAAATAAAATTACTAATAGAAGTTGCTACTATTGGTATAGTAGATCAACTTCTTTATGATAGTAATACTTTAAGAGTAATATTTATCAAGGCTAATAAAGGCACATGTCAAAAAAATCAAAATTCTTTTTTTAAATAGATTATCATAATAGATAAGTAAGTACAGATTCATTGAATGACAAAGGTCTCGTTCCTTGTACCCTTTTTTTCATAACCTCTTTTTTCTCAACTTTCTTTAATCCTGATTCTAGACATTTTCAAAAATCTTTTTGACTTGTTTTGTTACTTGAAAGAACATCAAAAGAAGACCTAATATAAGTAGGGTAAGGCAAGATATAGGATTAAAATTGGAAGATACAATAATCATAATATGGAAGTACTGAAAACAACGGAAAAAATAGATATTGTACTCTTAACTAATAAAATTTTCAAAGAATATTCAACCAATGGTACAAAAGTAATAGTACTAAAACAATTTCAAGTATTGGCTCTATAATAAATTATTATTTTTCCTCTCTTATCAAGTTCTTTCAAGATATAATCAAAACTCTCTCTCCTATTGATTCTTATATAGTTATTGTTTTCAATTATTTTTTCTAGTAGTAAATAATTTATAAAAAATATTAGTATATAAATATATATTTTACATATTAAATTAAGATAGGCAAAGGGACCTATAGATCAATAGTGCAGTGAATAATACTCTATAAGTCATATCACAAAATTCTGGTTCAAGTTTTTCAAGTAGCAAAATTAAATTTCTGCCAATTCTTGTTGAAGACAGATAATCTGTCAGCATAATCTGGTAATCTAATGTTACTCATAGTTGATCATTACTTTGATCAGATAGGTTTATAAGTAGGTAATACAGTACTATACTTTTGCATTATAAACCTGATATGGTAAAGCCTATAACTGGTAAACCTAATTCATGCCCATTGAGTTCATGGATTCTTAACTGATCAAGAACAAATTCTGAACTTAAATAACTGGAAAATTCTGAAAGAAGAGTAGATTTTATACCAGTGAGATGTTTAAAAGTATGGGCAAATTTGGATAATACAGATAATTAGGAAATTTTGATGAGAAAGAGAACTCATATACCACACTGAAATATCTGAAATCTCTGATACAAGTTAGAGTATATGTAATAGTTTGATATCAAAACTACTCTATAAAAGTAATTTAAAAAAATGAAGAAAGCATAATATATTCTAATCATATCAAACTTTTTTTTTTTTTTTTTTTTTTTAACAGGGGTTTACAAAGACCCAGTTTTATTGAAGTTATTAGCAGTGAATTAGTGAGTACATATGTAATTATAGGCTGAAGTAAAGGCTATATTACTTTAATGCTATAACTAGTACCACCTTTCCAGTTTAGCGGCTAATGGTTACGATAAACCCATTTGTCTTGCCCTAGGACCCATGTGGCTTGTTGCCAAAAGAAACCCTACTACCCCCCTTCCTACATTCAGGCTCTTGCCATGTATACTTGCCCTTTGGCTGACTTGAACCTGAGACCCCTTTCATATCTCGTCCCGCCAAATATTCTTTTTATACTACCTATTACAGTATGCCTACAGAATATTCACATGGAGTCTTAGATGTCATTTCGTCCCATTTGAATACCTTTTTTACATGACCTATTACAGCCTGCCTATGGGGTGATCGCGTGGAGTCTTGGATGGATTGTCAATTTTTGGTAGAGACTCTCTTCTTATACTAACGTGCCTAGGTGCCATTAGTCCCTGAAATTTTTACGGCAAGCAGATCTTCAGCCTATCTGCAGAAGCTTATGGAACCTGCCATATATGGTGAGATGGCTTCAGCGCTAAAACCGGCTGAAGCATCTTGTGTTTTCTCATGATCAGATGGGATCTTGGCCTTAAGTGGCAGGGATCTTCATCATGAGTTGGATGGGATCTTCCTATACCACCTAGGCTTAAGTGGTACTGTCTCACAGTGGTATTGAACTCAGAAATAGTACTTGGCGACCTGGGAGCACTACCACTGCGCTATAGATCCACAGGTCAACTATATCACACTGACATAGGTATAGAATAATTGTATATATAATATATAGTATAGTTATCTACTTATTACAAATAGCTTACATAGTTTACATTAAATCATATAAATTAAAGTGTATATGACATATTATAAATATATACTATATCTGCAAAAAATACATTCAGTAAAGGATATAGTATCAGAAAATTCAACAGTTGACATCTTTATAGACAGCCAAACAATAATCAACTATATCCAACAGATTTTAAAAGCCTTAGCTTTATGCCTTATTAGAAAACAAAAAAACTTTCATATATTTCAAACCATAAAGAATATCTGTATTGTGAGATATCTCAAATTGCAGCTGTATAAAGTTCAAGCCTACTTAGATATAAAACACAATAAATAGGTAGTTCAATTAGCCTTAATAGGATCAGATCCACAAAAAATGCATCTAAGCATCAATATCCTTAATATTTAACCTATTTAAAATTTATAAATATACATAACAATATAGTAGGACAATATTCAGATTGACATATCAGCAAAAAACATTTGTAAAAAGATCATTTAGACAAATTAATTGTACAATACTACTTAATTAACAGAACAATTACAAATTTTACTGGACAATACAAACACATCTATTGGCAAGAAACACATAACTATCTATATCTATCTCAAATTAATAATTCAAATACCTTATTTGAAAATCAGCAAATTGAAAGTTCTCACTAAACCTTTGGAATAATAAATTTATCAACAAATTCAAATTATACAATAAGAAATCATCATTATACAAAGACAACCAATACTGCAATTGCAATCAAATGGAAGATAATCACTATCCCTTCTTATATTAATACAACAAAATAGATATCAAATATCAAGCCATAGCAATGATCCAAGAAATGATACTTAAGTACATACCCAAAGAAAGAAAGATTCAAATAATAACTACAATAAATAATAATATAACTATAGATATTACTTAATAGCTCAAGTTATTTATTAAAGGTGCCTTTTTCAAATCTACTATTAAAACAATTCACCAAATTATTCACAATGCTACAAAAGCTAAAAACTATATAACTGAAATAGCAATAAAATGAAAAAAATTCCTATACTCAACTTAGAAGACCAGAAATGAAACATTTTAAAGGTGGAAAGAAGAACACAGTTTCTCAAGAAAAAAAGAAAGACATTATAAGTACGAAAAAGTATTTTCAAGTCTAGTTAGATTGATAAATGAACAATTTATTAAAGACAGCTATATAGACTTAACCAATCAATATATAAAACAATTTATTTTTGAAAATACTAATATCATATTCATTTTTTCTTTTGAATCCAATACCAACTTTGTTTTGGTAGATTAGTTGTCCCTTAGTCTGGAGTAACAATAAGCTGTCTAGTGTATTCTTTATAATATCTAACTAGTCCTAAGAAGTTTAGTAACATGTATGATATTTTTTGTAATCCCTATAATGTATAGTTGCACATTACTTTATCGAGCTAATAAATAAGGCTGAGCCAGTTTTTTTTAAAAAAAAAAAAATAAGATAAGCAAATTAAATTCTACAGTATATACATATCAACCCTTCATAAAAATTTTTTATTTGCCTAATAGTCTCCTCATTGGATTTTTGTTTGAAGATAACTTAGTCATAAGATGATTTCTTAAACTATCTTTAGTTTATTAACTTATTATTGTTTTTTTTTGATCAAATATATCTATATAGTAAAATTTTACTAATAAACTTAATCAAGCTAACTTAAAAAAAAAAAATAAATAAATAATAAATAATTATTATTTTAAATTGATAATAAATTTATAAATCTTTAAACTATTGATTTTAATAATAATTAATAAATAAAATAAAATAAATTAATTTTAAAACAATAGTATTAATATATTACTAATATACTTTGAAATTATAAATGAAAAGAATTAATATTACTTTTAATAGAAGATTTAGATTAAGAAAATATAGAGAAAAAAATAAAAAAGATTTTATAAAAATTATTAAAAAATAGATTTATTATAGAATCAAATAGTTTATTTTTAACTATAGGAAGAATTTAAAATAATTTACAATAATTATTTATAGATAATAATTTTTTGATTAAAAATTTATTTAAATTAGTAAAAAAACAAAATATTATTTTTTAAGTTATATTTAATAAAATAAATTTTTAATAATAAGTAAGTTAGCATGTAAAAGTTACAATATTTAATAAATATCTAACATATATAAATAAAGATATATTAGAAAAATTTATTTATGAATTAAATAAAAATTACAAATACTGTAAGAAAATTCTTTATAAAATATTTAAAAAATTTAAAATATAAAAAAAAATATAATGCTTATATTATCAAAGTATCTAAAAATAAAATATATATAATAAAAAACTCTTTTTACTAATCTTCAAATTATATACAAAAAAGATGTTTACAAGAAGTTTTATTATTTATTTGTTAATAAAGTTTTAATATTTTCTTTAAACAACTTGAAGTATAACTTCAAAAGT
>CAJVPT010005238.1:0-12428 GCA_910592055.1 Acaulospora colombiana | reverse complement strand
AATTGTATTCTAACTAAGAAAAATTTAATTGCCATAACATTCTTTTCGAAAGGAATTTATATTGTACAGGATAATGTCACAATAAACATGAACGCTATCGTCAACAACTTTCGAGAGCATTGTGACTGGTGTTTTAATAATAATGAGATCCAGACAATCCGCAAATTGCAAACTATTCAAAAACAATAACGATACAACACGCATTCACCGATTTTGGAATGATAAGCAAAAATGTTTTTATTTCAAAGTATGCATCGCATTTACATAGCTCGTACGTACAGTACACACCTGCGCATCTTGATTTGAGGGAGACTTCTGGTGCATTAATGGAGATAATTTCGAACATTATGGCGGGGATGCAAGAGAGGATAATGACGAGGTGTCTGCTATATTGTCTAAAATTACTCTGTATGGGACTACTTCTGGATGCCTCGCCGATCTCATTCTCCGTTGTCTATTAAACCCCGGTGAAAGTTCTTTGTACGTACGCATAGTTTAACTTTAATAACTACGATCTCATTTCACAACATCAAACATCTGGGCAAATGCGGGGTATCATAATATGTAAATATGTACTGTACGTACGTAAAATAACATCATTTAATAAGTAAAACGAATTGTTATCTTTTACAGATAATTCGCATTAGAGTTTGTAGCGCCGAGAAACTTTTGAAACAAATAACATAAAGAGAGAATCAAAATAAAGTATAATGGAAATAACCAGTTTTTCTTCCCCGAAAAAGAGTGTCTGTCTCGCTGACCATATGTAAGTACGTACTAATCATGCAGTTTGAGGAATGATCGAGTTCGCGCCCAGTTACCTAATTTGTAACACTCCAGTTTTAACATCATAATATTGCCTGTTTTGTTCGGTAAAAGATTACTGTATAATTCCCTGGGGTGTCAAATACCGTAGCTCGTTCACATGATAGTTTGGCAAAAAGGAAGTACGTCGCGAATTCCAGTTCCTATGTTAAACTTGCTTTAGAACCTTTCAAAGATTTACCGCAACAGAATGATTAGGTCAGTCGCAGGGTGCGGATAAGACAATCTTTTACGATTTAAGTGTCGGATATACATACAGTACATGCCTGTACATCGTATAATTATTAATGAATTCACATTATGCCTTCGCCGAAGTGAAAAAAAAAAAAAAAAAAATCTTTCCGTTAGACCCTTCAAGATACTGAAAAAAAAACTTTCGATCACGTCGGAAGGCACAATTCGCCGCGCCTTCACACTTTAAAAACTCACGCATATTCTAATACATTTTCGCCAATAAATAGCTTTGCGCGTCGTCTAAGACTCGTCAAGAGTTGGGCCTACGTATATACTTAAGGATAGGGTTTTTACTTGGTCTGCATATGCGAATGTATGTGCGTGAGGTAAATTACGGAAAATCCTTTAAAAAAGAAACTAATAGGGAAAGAGAAAAGGAAAGAAGGATCCTAATAAAGCATAACTTTTATGTATTTTAACATGTAATTTATATCGATGCTTTGCATCAATTGTTATGATATACCGTCAATAAGAATGCCAATGCTCTCTTTCTTTGTGACAATGATAATTTCACCACCAACGGTCATACTGTACCCACTCGCATGCAGTACATTCCCATGAATACCCATGCTTAAAACTCTAACGTTCGGGAATCACAAATGCGCAACTAGGTAATCTTGGGGATGATGCAGAAGTGAGTTCAAAGCATCCCCCCAAAACTAACCAAAAAAATTCAAAAATGAACAAAGAACTTGTTTACGAAATACGCGTACGCCTAACGATAAAGCTGTGTGATATACTGTACACAGCGGTGATAATTTTCTACGTGTGATGAATGATTTTTGTTGTCACTTGTCACCACTATATTATTTATTTTATAGTCCCGCTCGCTTTTTCTTTTTTTTGATCCGAACAATATTTTAATTCAATGCGACGGTAAACAATTACCTTATCTCACACCTCCATTATTCATTGATTCCTTTTCCCTCATTATTATGCAATTGCTTGCCCTCTCATTCACACTTCTCAATTTGGAAATTCCCAACCACAGAAGCAGCTTTAAACAATGAGTCGTTGAAAGTGAGGAAATAATGTTGACAAGGAAGGCATTCTTCGGATACTGATTCCTTGATTTCACGGTGGCAATTCGCTGTCGCAGGAGAATTTTTTCGATTTTTTTTTTCAATTTTCTGCGCTAAAAATTCTATTCCTTTATTATTATTATTCACATTACACATGTTACATATGGGAATGTTGAATGCTTGAATCATCCTGCAAGCAGCCAACACAAGTAAAGATGGGTAGATAAGCTCAATGGTTTAAACGTTACCTGCGGAATAAAAGTTCAAAAGATCTTTCTCAGAATTCGAATTCTCTTCGGTATCGATTGTGAAAGGGTTTACAATAAACATGAATTTTTAACCCTTATTTCCTAAATAAAGTATCATTCTTCCGATTCTGTAAACCACAATTGTTATTGTGTGCTCTTCGTTCCGTAGAACACCTGACAAAAATTACCACATCAACTCCTTACATAGGATTCGAAACTTCGACAATTCTGCGTTAAACCGGTAATTGCGTAAGCACCGGTATCCTCTTTGGCTTCGACCACAATGTGATGATCCGCCGCGAACGTCATTATGCTCATTAGACGTGACTATTATGGAAGTTGCGGACCGATAGTCGATTGCATCTATCTAAGTCTAAAGCTAACCGCATATTACAATAATGAACCCCGGTATAACAAAAATCACTCGAGGGTACTATTACATAAATGGTAACTTGTTGAACATAAGTATAAGTACCCGGCAACGCACAATGATTATTTTTCTCATGTTCTTCATGTTCATGTTAATCTTAGCTCGGCTAGAATTTCACAATGGTTTCACAATTGGTCTCACTACGTTTTTTTTTTTTGAGGATCAACGTTTTTTTTTAGGCAGCGTCATTTTTTTTTGGGCAGCGTCATTTTTTTTTTGGGGGGGCAGCGAAGTGGTGGATATCAGCAATCACATTTCACGCCAATTGCGAACACGATTACGCACGCGCGCACTTTTTTCACTCCGTCTAAAACACATGCGATTACTGATTTCCAATTAGCATATCATCAATCAATGCTTTGTCATTAATTACATGCTTTATCTTCATTATCTACTAGATTTTTGGTTAATGAATTTACATAGGTAAGTTACACCATGCTGTGCGGTTACAGTTTCTCATCAATTTCATGATTTTTCACAAGAAGCCACCGCTACGGTCAATGATCCGTTGATAAGAGGTGTTAAGCGGTCAGTGCGCGTGCGTTTTTTTTTTTTTTAATGCTTGCATTAAGTGTCGCAGCTCCTTAACAATATGAGCTCCATCCCTCCGAAATGTGTTACACTGGTATTGGTTTCCTCTGTCGCACCTAACCAATCTCTTCCACTAGATGGCGTTTTTTGTTCGTCTCGTGTCACCAGTTTGATGGTGCACTTGACATGAGAAATGTACGATAACATCTTGAATATCAAGCGATTACACCATCCTTTATTAATTTCATAAAACCTACGTGCGTACATGTAACAATGACATTTTTGACACCTGAACATGAGAATTCCAACAAGTTTGAAACGATGAAGCTGCATAAATTTACGGTACACAAATCATACACAAATCATACAAGAAAACTAGATGAAACCCTTACGATCCATCATGCTTTTAATGAACGCTAAAAGTGCATATCTGTGTATACACAGTATCGTTGCGTGGCAAAACATCCTTTTTGAAATTTGATTAGATCAAATATGAAATTTTGCTACGCGCGTATGCACACTATCCATAGGACTTTCGGATCCAACCTCATTATTTAATTTATTGCAAATGTTTGTGCATGTCAGAATCATGGTATAAATAGTGGGAGAACGTTTTTTGTCTGATAAGCCCTAAAGATGATACAGATGGTTTAACTCGAATCAATCTAGATACACCGAGTGACATGAGCGCCCTTACAACATGCCACAAATGTAAGTTTCAACTCAGACGTTCTTTTTCATGTGGGAGGCAAACATTTGAATTCAATTGTGCATGCAATGTTTTGATTTAGGTGGATCAAGGTATGCGTAATTTCGGCATATATTAACATCGATGGCATGTGTTCTTAACGTATAAGGTAAGAGGTGGCGGTGAATGAGAAGGCGAAACACGTAAGATAAACTAGCACGTACTGTATATACAGTATTATTTAAGGTAATTTCTATGATCCTTTCATTTTGGTACTTTGTGGTAGGTAATGGGAATTTGTGATTTTCGACGACGTGTAGGTGATACAAGTATATGGTCCTCGATGGAGTGCGACATCAACGAATCGATGCGAGGCAGACCGTGATTTTATTTACGAACTGTTGGATCTCTCATAAGAATGCGCAGAGTTGGATACTAATCCATAACTTGATTAGATTCATAACCTACCATTCCAATAAACTTGTAACAGCGATGAAAGATTTGATTTTAAACGATACATCTAATTTTATAATATGATGATTGATGTTTTGCTAAGATTATAATTGATGTTTTTTTATTAAGCCGTGCAATGAAATTTTTTTATATTGGGTAAAGGTTCTTCTACAATAAGTGTAAAATTTGTTGAACACTATTCGGCAAAAAATTTGAGTAAAATACAGTATATATACAGTATAATATGCACCGCTAAAATTAAATCTCCAACTTATTTACTTATCCTGATTTTTTTATTACGTTAAATACAATTTCAAAAATAATTTATTATTCCATTAATAATTCAAATAAAAACTTTTTCAACTTTTAATATTATTGTCTATAGATTATCACTGTAAAATTATTTTTTTAAAATTCCAACAAAAATCAAAACTCAACAATTTTATTTTATGTTTAATATCTTTTATTAAAATCTTCTTTAGACTTTTGTCTTTTAAACTTTTTTTTTTTTCAATATCAATATTTTTCTTACTAGAGTTATTATTTTCAGATTTGATAGATTTAAAGATCTTTTTGTCTTTTTATTTTATAAATTTCTTATACCCATTCTTATTTATTTATTCTTTTATATCTTGTATTTTTGTATTTTTAATATCTATCTTTTTGTTTTTTTTTTAATTTTTTTTTTTGTAATATTTTTATTTTATATTGATTATTTCTAAAATAAGATTGTTTTTTTTTTTTTTTTTTTATAATCCATGGTCAGGTCAACACTATATATTTATTAATCATATGAAAACCAATATAAATACATAGGACAATTGCATTATAGTTAAACTAAAGATTTATAATAATACACTCATCAATGATTTTCAATTCTCAAAAGAACTTCAGTCTTTAAGTGCAACCTTGAGGACAATATTTCACTCCATAATAGATTTTGGATGAATATTCTCCTAATTTATCTATAATTGCTAACTAGTTGTCACTGCTTATTATCCTTCAAGAAATTGAATTCAAGAAACTATAAAAAGGGAAAGAAAAAATAAAAGAATAAAGGAATATCTTAAACTATACAAATGTACTACACGAAAAGAAAAAAGAAAAAAATAAAATAAAAGTATTCTATGTCCTCCAAAAAACATCCGCTAAAAACCTCTTCTCATTAGGAATTAACTCTTATAGAATATCTTTTTTTTTTCTAATCATCTGAGGAATATATCCATCTATGCTCTTGACTATTTCTTGTAACCATCTGAAGTACTTATTATCTACTCAGATCCAATGTCTTTTTCAACTCTTCTTTTCTTTTAATTTTGATTTTATATCCATCTATATAGAAGAAAATGACTAATAATAAACTCCAAGTTCTTATATGACTTTCAATCTTATTGAGTAACTCCTAATATCTTCCAGTAATCACATCTAGTTAAAGGAATTTTACTGATATTCATCCTGATTGCTATTAAATATGGGTCCCTAAAGAGGAAGGCAAAGACAAAAATCAAATATCTGTCACTAGGAAACATTAAAATTTTTAAATTAATAACTATAAAAAAACTATTCACAATTGTTCTCCATTATTTAAATAATTGATTTATAACATTTTCTAACATTTGTGCCTATTGAAGTGAAGAGCTATAAATTATGTCCCTCAAAAAGGGACATAAGTGATTTGCGAAATTTTATATGTTAAATACTTTAGGGACCCATCATTAATTACAATATTATTATACTACATCTGGAAAAATACATTCTTAATCCTAAAGAAAGACAATATTTTACATTCCTCTACTTTTCAGTTTTATAACTTGACTGAAATAAAAAAATAATCTCTTTCACATATTTTGTCTGATCAGGATAATAAGAAGTTGAAGGCCTAAGCTTGAAAAAAAAACCACCTTTTCACCACTTAAAAAATTTAATGTTCATTCTAATGGTCTCATAATTTCTTTGCTTCAATTAAACTTCATTGAAGAATTCATATTCTTGATTTCTCTTTCTTTTATTAATAATATTATTAAAACATGTGGATATAGCCAATGAAACCTTGTTTACATTTTGCTATCAATATATTTCATGTCAACCAATCAGAAACCAGGTGACATTATATTATCAGAAATTCAAGGTCAAACTAGAATAGGCAAAATTCTCCCAAAAAACTATGAAAACTATAAATACTCTAAAAGAGCAAAAGACAGTATATGAGAAGGTGAATAATAAACCTTCCCCTACCTAAAAAATTTCTATCTCCATGTTATATCCAACTCTAGAAGATGATACTCCATCAGTTAATCCTTTTATTTCCTAGAACCTTCTTGCCTTTGGTAGAGGAAGTATGTACTTGAGTCTATTTAGATCACTAGAGGCTCAAATTTTTGTTAAAAGAAGTTTGTAAACAAGTGAGAAAAGATAATAGTGACTCTTAAAGATAAGCTTCAAGTTGTTTTAAAGAAAGTGTGAAGACTATATTAGTCAAGAAATATAAAAACTTCTTGTGAACATCTTTTTTGTATATAGTTTGAGAATTAATAGAAAGAGTTTTAAAAATTTTTTTAAAATAGGATTGTTTCTTATTAATTACAATATATATAAAAACTTAATATATCTTGATTACTCTTTAAGATTTACTCTACTAGTTTAGATATTTACTTGGTCAATTTTATTATTTTTCTCTATTATTTATTATTAATATTGTATCTTTTTTTTTATTACATTTTTTCTTTTTTGCAAAAGTTTTTAAAAAATTTTTCTAATTCTTTATTTCATATTTTTCTTAATTAATTCTTATAAGTTAAATTTTGTTACTTTTTTTCTTTCTTGCAAAAGTTTTTAAAAATTTTTTCTAATTCTTTATTTTATATTTTTCTTGATTAATTCTTATAAGTTAAATATCCTAGCAAGTATTCTATTGTCTCTACTTGTTATTTATATATAATATATTTTACTTATTTATATAAATTATATAAATCAAGTAATAAAAAAAAACTCTTTCTGCTAATCCTCCTTTTTTGATAATTTTTTTTAAAAAAGTGAACCAGTCTAAATACATAAGAAGAAATATAAAACTCCAGACCAAGCTATCAAATGCTTACAACATACTCAATATATATATATCAAACTATTCAAAAACATTAAGAATAGAAGTATACACTATTTTATTAACTTTTGACTTTTTTTAAAAAAATTTTTAGAAGAAAGAAAAGAAATCTGAAAACTAATTTACAGTCAGAAAAGAGGGGTCAATATTAACTTTACATAGCTTATAGACAGGCCAATACAGGTTAATATCTTTCTTAATACTATAAGAAACCTAAAAAGCAAATAAGCCCACTTAATAAATCAAGTTGCTTCAATTATATTAACACTCAGAAGGATATTAAAGCTCTCTAAAGATAAAACAATCTAAATATATATACCCATCAAAACAACATACTTATCCCAAATCTTGTTATGCAAATATGAATATGTAAAAGGAAGACAAAAAATAAGTATGTAGATATATAACTTATTGTTTAAACAAGTTGATCAACTTTCCACACAAATATGGTAACAACTTTCAAATTAGTATAGAATTATTAACATAAATAAATAAACAAACAAAACAATATAACAAGATTTACTGTATTGCCTAAATAAATACATATAAACAATAACAACACCAAAAGAGTTTATTTGTAATTTAAATTTAGAATATTGATAAATATAAACAAGAAAAACATATAAAAATATTCAGATAGTTGTCACATGACAAAATAGAATACATATTCAATACCCACAATATTGCTACTATAGATATAAATAAATCTAAAACAATTTTACAAATAATATAAAATAGAGAAAACAAGATATTAGATATCTTAATTAATATAGTTAAACAGTACAATGAAAAAGGTGAAATGTGGGTAATACAACAGTTGCTTCAACAGAAAGAAATAACAAGCATCAACTACAGATACACACTCTCATTAGAAACATTTACAATTATAAATAGTATAATTGCCAGGATATTAAAAAAGCCCTGAGATCCAATAGACAGATAGCAGAAGAGACCTGGCAACAATTCAAAGTATCAATAATAACAGTTGCAGAAAACTCTCTAAAGAAAAGAAAACACTGGAAGAATATAGGAACCATATACAAATCGAAATATAAGAAGTTCATGAGGAAACTGATAAAAATAGAAAAATTTACAGAAATTGCCAAGCATGGCTTACAAATGTGAACACAAGGTCACAGACAACATAGATAAAACTTAAGAAAGATATCAGTGAAATAAATATACCGATTTCCTTCTTAACAGAACTCTTCCTTTTTTGGGAAGATATAGTACACAACTGAGAGAAGCTACATAGCTAGCTATTAGAAACCAAGGAGATTTGGAAAGCAGAGAACAAAATTACAAGGATCAAAATCAAACAGGCAAAAGGGAAAAGAATCAAGAAACAAATTGAACAGAGATACAAAAATCTGGAGAAACATCCAAAAAAAATGATCAACAGTATCTTGAACTGACCCACAAGATTCATTGATACTCAGAGATTGATTGAGCACAAGGAAAGAAATGAAGTCAGAATCTTAACAGATCCAGAGGAGATCAAGAGCAAAATAAAAGAACACTTTCAAGATTGGACTAGATCAAGATGCACTCTGAACATAGAAGACTTTCCACACTGGGAGCAGCAATACAGGCCAAAGTCGAACATTCAAGATGACTGGTTTGACGAGACAATTTAGGAGATCACAACATTGGAAATAAGGTCAGTGATCCAGAATAAGAAGAGCTCTAGTGCACCAGGCCTATCAGAGATTCCATATCTGGGACTGAAGAACTTAGGGAAACATGGTATCAAACTCCTGGTAGTATTATTCAATAAAATAATGGATACAGATGAAGTTCCAAAGGACTGGAGGAAAGGAAATGTATACCCAATCCCCAAGTACAAAGACTGGATGGGTGATATTAATATCATACAGCCCATCACCTTATTGAAAATGACAAGGAAAGTATTCATAAGCATCATAATGACAAGACTAGTGCAAACATGCACAAGACACAAAATTCTCTGTGAAAACAACTGGGCGGGCCTATCAGGAGGTAGTATCCAGAAGCCGATCTATATCTTAAACAATGTAATAGAAGAAGCCAGAGAATTTAAAAAAGAGGCATGGATCTCTAGTCAAGATATCAGTAAAGTATACGACTCCATAAACTGAGATATGATGATCCAAGCCCTCAAAAGAATCAGAATACCAGGAAAAATAGTCAAAATAATAGACAACACATTAAAGGACATGAACAACAAGGTAATCACAATACATAGCCTTACAGAAGACTATCCCATACAGGACGGAATTGATCAGGGAGACACCATTTCTCTCCTCTTATGGTGAATCTTTTACGATCCCCTGCTGCAAAAAATCAAGGACAAACATACAGGATATAAGATGAGAACAAAGATACTCCTCGACCTCACCTCCCAACTATAGGAGAGATGACTAGCAAGAGGTTAAGGGAAGCTGAGATCACAGCAATAGCCTAAATGGATGACACCACATGGTTCACAAACAGCCAAGAGGGCATGCAGGCAATTCTCAATAAAGTAGCAGAATTTCTTAAGATAAATGACATTGAAGTCAACAACGAGAAATCATCACTAATATGTATGAATGTAAGCAAAGAGTCAAGAAAGGAGAGTGTAAAACTAAACAAGATACAGATCCTCCTTCTGCAGCACCATGAAGCAACAAGAATTCTGGGGGTATGGATATCAGAAAATAGGAAGAAGACATGTCAAAAGAACATCATTAAAGAAAAGGTAGAAACCACGATAAGAATACTAGCATGGAAGAAAATTACAGACAAACAGACAAGATATATAATTAACCATGCACTCTTCCCAGCAATAGAATACTTGTTAAATAACCTAGTCCTATCAGAAAAAGAATGTGGAAAAATAAGCAGCAAAATCAACAAAGCTTTCAAACATAAGGCTGGACAATCAGCAATAATACTTAACTGTATCATTCACGTAGATTTTGAATATAAAATATTCAACCTCTGGAATAGACAAATCCTTATGTACAAAAAAAACTTATCCAATAGACTTAATAGTCACAACCTCAATGGGATCACCACATAGATAAGACTTTAGCATATTCAAAATAAGTACTGATCCAACACCTCAAGATTAACAGATAAGCTTCCCTTTTGGACCAGAAGAAGGAAAAACTTGACAAATGATATTTTAAATATGTTGAAACTACAAGGAATTACTCTTGCCCCAATGGAACATGCATAGTTTAAAAAACCAGTCAAGAAGAAAAGTATGATAATCAAAGATAGGTTTCAGAGAAGTGATATGACAAGCACAGGAACTCACTCAGGTGTAGAGAAATTCTCTTTTATGACTAGTTGCTCAATGACAACAAAACAAGATTTCTCTCCTGATAGCAAGTAAGGGTTAAACTCAGCAAACAGGGCAGAACACCACTATGGTACAAAGACCTGAGAGAGCTAGCCAAGAATAACAACTTCAAAGAAACAGACAACAATAAAGAGCCAGCGAAGAAAGATAGAAGCAAGCAAGATAGCCCAAGCACAAACAGCTTTAAATCAAATATACCAGTACTTCTACATCAGAGACAATCAACTATCAAGTGGCTGGCAACCAAGAAGGACAGGAACACAATTCTGACAAGAAAGAAAAAAGTACTGGATGACAAAATGATTCTAGTTAACCACGTGACTAGAAAGGAACAAGCATTACCACTTTATAAATGCAAAGGCTGCCCTTTCAACATTCCAGAATACAAGAATCAGTACAAAAACCAACAGCAATATATTATGACCCAATTATTGACACAATCGATCAACATAAAAGTAAAAAAGAGTACAAAGGGATGTATCTCCAAGCTATAAGAGAAGGGAACAGGACAGCCATACACCAACAGACTTCAGTCCTCTCCTTAAGGCATAGAACATGCCCTGGAGAAAATCAGAGTACAAACATCAGATACTCCGCCACCCACAATATATCTAGATCCATTATCTACCACAAAAACACTGATTGGGAAAAAGCTCAGAGCACCGGAAAGAACAATCAGGAGATTACAACAGATAGCACAAAAAATAGCCCCATACAACAATTTCTAAATATATATAGACAGTTCCTATACACAACGAAAGGTGGACAGTAGAATGAGAATAGGATGGGTGATCCAAACAGAAGAGGGTATAGAAATTGCCAGGTTTCAAGCAGAAACACAAGACACACTATCCTCAACACGGATAGAGTTGACAGCAATACTCACAGCAATCAGCACAATAAGTGCAGACAAGAGAATAAATATTCTTACAGATAGCCAATGTGCAATCAACGTGATAAAAAAGAAAGGGACAAAACAAGAAAAGAGGAATCAAGCACCAGAAACTTCGAATAGGTGTTTAGTTAATATAATACAGAAATTGATCTCATTACAAAACATTACAGTAGTATGGATCAAGATTAAGAGCCATTCTGATAATTAAGGAAATGAGCTAGCAGACAAACTAGTAGTGACTATGATAGTAGATAGGCCCAAAGATAGAATTAAAATTCAGAGCTGAACACTACCAGCACAATGACAACATTAAGATGGGACCAGTCCTTTATTGACCTTCCTTTCAAGACAATTGGGAAAACTATTCTTAAAACCAAATGGGTCAGCAAGTGGAGAACATTAAGATGCAGCCAAAAATGGCTATTCGAATAGAAGGCCAAAGAAGTAGACTGGAACATAACCATAAAGATACTGACACTATCTAAAATAATATCACTTCAAACTGATCACAAGAACCATAGCAATAGAACCTTCAGATGAAAAACATGGCTGGATGAGTACCCAATAATGACAAACTTGAATACTCATAGACCACAGCTATACAAGTGTCCAACTTGTATAGTCTGCAAAAGACAGGAAGAGAGGGACATCCACCCCTTCACATGTGGACCCAA
>CAJVPT010005237.1:0-12428 GCA_910592055.1 Acaulospora colombiana | reverse complement strand
AAAATAAATGTATTTTCTAATCTAAAGTAATAATAACCTATCCTAGTCCCATGTAATTTTTATCTCTAATTTTGATTAAAAAATCATTAGTATAGATGTCATAGATTTTAAATAATTATTTTATTTATTTATTTTTTTTTTTAACCCTAGGTCAGGCTAGGTATATGTGTTTTATTAAACATTTGTATACTGTACATTTTAAATGATTTGCTAAAGCTAAGACTTTACCTAACTTACTCGTCACTATTTTATTTTAATATATTAAAACTCTAAGTGCAACTTCAGAAGTGATTTATCACTCCATTAATAATTCAGGTGAATACCCTTCTAACCCTTAACATCATTGTCCACAGATCACTACTGCAGTTTAAATAATTATTTTATATTCTATATTAAAAAATAATTACTATATATTTTGACTTACAAAAACTATAAAACTGAAAAAATATACATGTATTCTTAATAATCTAAAAGCAATAATTAAAATAATTTTTAATATTGAAATAGTTTTTGAAACAGTTCTTAATATATAATTTTTCTATTCTAATTATTGATATATTAAATTTTTAGTTAGACATTGAATTTTTTTATTGAATTTTACCTACTTTCTTATAGTAATTGCTTAAAGTCAAAAAAATTTATATATATTTTTATTGTTTTAGAAGCTATAATTAAAAAAAATTTTTAACATTAATATACAATTTTTGATTAGATATTTTAAATTTTTTTATTAAATTTAATTAAATAATATGTATTTTAGCTTGCTAAAGACTATAAAACAATATAAAATAAATATATAATTTAATTTTATTTTATTAGATTTTAATAGTAAATACAATAATATAAAAGAAAATATTTTATAAATAATTGAATACCAAATTCTTTTCTGAAAATTTTAGATCCTAATGATTTTCTTTTTAAGTAATTACTTTAAAGAAAGAGATAATATTAAATATAAGAAATATACTCTTGCAACAATAATACAAAATTAAAAAGATAATTTAATACAAAATAATAAGCAGTTCTATTATTAAACCCTATTTTATAAACAAAATGGATAAATACAAAGTAGAAACAATAATAAATAATATTTTAAGAAACAATGAAGAAGAAATCAAAGCATACATGAGTAGTATACTGAAATTGTTACAAAGCAAGTATAATCTTTTTTAAAGAGAATTTATTAATGAAAATGAATAATTAAGTTTCTATCTGAAAGAAGAAGATTTTTTTATATATCTAAAAAAGATAAAAAAAAAAAAGAAAAAGTCTTTAGTTTACAATGGCTTAAAAAAATATCAATAATCAAATATAATATATAGAGATATTAACAAAAAAAACTTTCGATTAATAAAAAAAAAAGAAGAAAAATATATATAGCATGTTAACCTAATAGATATAATACACAAAACTTATTGAACCTGACCTGCAAGTCAATAGTGCAGTGGGTGCACTCCCAGGTCACCATCCACGAGTTACTGGTTTAATCCCACCTAAAAACAATTTCTTGCAATGTAGGTTATGTTGTACAAGATGTATACTTATCACTATATACATCTTTATACTTACAAATAGTCTATAGATTTCTACTGTCTGACTATAGTATAAAATTCAGGTTATCCATGCCTTAGCCAGTTTTAGTGCTAAGGAAATCTTTGATAAAACCTGCCACTTGTAATATGTAAGGATCCAAAACAAGCCAAGGAAAAATGCCAATCAGCTTAAGCCTCTTAATGGATATGAGAAGAACATCCATCTCTTGTCAAAACTACATCCTTTGGGAGATAAGGAAGACTTCAGTTATTTGTATCTGTTGAAAATGTAATGGGCTGTAACAATAATTAATGGAAGATCTCTATGATCGTGAAATCAATGGCTACCTAAAAGAGGACAGCTATTGCAGAGGCTGGTGGTTAGCGTTAGTGCCACATTGAGAAATCTGCAAAGGCAAACCCTGGGAGAAGAAATTTGAAAACAATCACCAAGGTAACCAATTTAATGGGAGGAGCAATCCATTATGAAATAACAAAAAAAAAACCCTGTAAGGCCAACTTGCAAGAGTAGTTAAAAATAAGGCAATAGAAGACTATATGCCACCCAATTACGTGACACTATTGAATTACCTAGATATCAAGAATATAATCGGAAATTTGCACTATTTAAGTTTCAACTAGCTTGCAGAGGATCTAAATATGGTAGGAATTATCCATGGTATTCATAATCATCAAGCAATAAACAAGACCCTACTAAAGAATACATAACACAGCCCTTTGAAGATCAATTAAAAAGAAGTCCATAGTGGAACTTCGGTATGCTAATAGTTCCGGGCAGAGCAGGGCAACTGACAAAAATGGTATCACTATGTGGTGAAATTGGTGGACTTAGTTAGAATAGGTAGTTAAAATAGGGCTATATAAATTGTTTATGTAATCTAAAAATATAATATTGATTCCTCAATAAAGATTCGTCCTGTCAGTTGGACTTTACAAAAAAAAAAAAAAAAAAAACCAAACTTATTGAACCTTGTAAAAAATATCTTAAAAGATATAGTGAAATCTAAAATATATATATTTATAAGTTAAAGCAAAAATAAAAGTCAAGACTTTTAAATAATATAATTACTTTAAGATAAATTCAGAAACCATATAAATAATATTCTTAAAAATAGAAACTACTAGAGCTATTTTTTTCAAGTAAGAACTAATTGAAGAAAAATTAATATTATTCTAATAAAAAAAAACCAAAACTTTGCAAGATTACTAGATACTAATAAAATCTACTTAAATTTGATAACTAGAATACTCAATGGTACAGAAGTGAAGATATGTTATGCTGTATATATATATGTATATTTTTCAACTAGTTCAACTGATAAAGCAATCTTTATTGAGGTATCATTAGTATATATATATTTTTTTAGATTATATGAGCGATTTATATAATCTTTTAATTACTTATATTAATTAAGTATGTCAATTTTATTATATAGTGATACCATTGTTATCAGTTACTCTGCTTTGCTTGAGTATATAATATTCTAAGAATCCATTATCTGACTCAAATTTTTTTATCAAAAGGCTTGATATATATTCTATTGATATGAGTTCTTGATAGTATAGATTTTAGGATTGATTCTTATTATATTATCCAATGATGTTACATCATCAGGTAGATATATAATCTTCTATTGTTATATTTTTAACCACTCTTGCAAGCTGACCTATCAGGATTTTTCTTGTTCAAACAAGACTAAGTCTTTCCTAAATATATCTGTTCCTAGTAATTTCAAATATAATACTAACACTTATTATCAGCTTCTGCAATAGCTGTTCTCTTTAGTAGCCATTGGTTTAATGATTAAAACAATCTTTCATTAATTGTATTATAGTCTATTACCTTTTTGACAGGTGCAAATAACTGAAGTGTCCCTTATCTTTCATAGAATGTAGTTTTGATAAGAGATAGATTTTCTTTCCATATTCATTTAGAGACTTGAATCAATCAGAGTTTCTTTAGCTTGTCTTTGGAATCTATATATATTTTAAATAACAGAATTTTTATAGGATTTTTCTTTGGCACTAAAACTGATCAAAGCTATATAATCTGAGTTATACTATAATTGGATAGTTTTAAAGATTTTTATAAGTTGTATTGTGTATAAAAATATATATAATTGATAAACATGTATCTTGTATAACATGATCTATATATCAAAAACTGTTCTAAAGTGGGATTGAACCAGTAATTCATAGATGGAGACCTGGGAGCACACTTATTGTACTATTAATCCACAGGTCACATTTTATATTTCAAAAAATCTATTTAAATTAAAAAAAAATAAAACTTTACAGTTATATGCTTTGCAACAAAAGAAGTATTCAACAAAGCTTGTAAATAATATATTATTTTATATGGGCTATATCTATTATGAAATGTAAAGAATACAGTAGTAAAAAGTAAGAAGACCTTTGGTATAAAAAGAAAGGAGTTAAAGTATAAAATAAAAAAGTTAAAATAAACAATAAGATATCTATCGACTCATTATCTGATAGCAAATCAATAACTATTTCTCTTTTTCTATTAAGAGTTATCTGTTATCAAGAAAGTTATTTTCAAAAGATCTACCTTCAAGAAATTAGAGAAGATCTTATAGAACTTAAACTGGAAGTGAAGATAAAAAACAATAAAAAATATAAGAATCTAATTATAAGAAGCAATAGAGAATTTATTGGCAATCTAAGATATAATCAGTATAACAGTTTTGGCAAGAATAGGTTAAATACACCTTTAATATATAAAAAATTTTTAAAAAGAGAAAAACAATAACAAAAACTGAATTACTGTAAGCTCTTGGAAGCCTAACATCAACTTCACAAAGCTCTTAGTCAAGTCAGTACATATTAATACTTTTTTAGATACCAAAAGAAGCTTTATAAGCAATAACTTAAACTGCTAAATTAGTTTAAATTCAAATACTTATAAAACCTAAAAGAACATTCAAGTTTTATTAACTATACAATAAAGAAGCACATATATTATAACAACAGTATTTTAATAATATTATATAATGAAATACAGATATACTGTATATACTGTAATTTTTAAAACAAGCTCAAAAGATGTATTAAATAAATAATATTAATATAATGTACTTTCTATATATTAATGCAAATCAATTATCAACAATCCTATAACCCCATATATTTACTACTGACTGATTAACAATATTAACAATACTATCACAATATACATGTGAAATAAATATCATCAATATATTATAACAGATAATAAGATTTTTCTATATTATTAAAATAATAATAAGGAATAAACAAACCTTAATATATGTTTAAGAAAACATAATAACAATTATTAGCAAAACACAACAATACCAAATACAATCAATCTATTCTTTATATTATATAATCAATATGTCTATTAAAAATATAAACTTTTACAAGTTGCTAAGAAAAGAGAAGAATATATTATAAAGATCTTAGCTTAATTATTAGATAAATATGATTGACAGTAAAAACTATGGGCAACATAAATCTTTTTTAATATTATTTCTACTCAAGAAATTATCACAAATTCTATCTCAGGTTCAACTCAATACTTGATTATAGATAATGATGGGTCTTTAAAGTATTTAGCATATAAAATTTCATAGATCACTAATGCTTCTTTTTGAGGAACAAAATTCATAGCTCTTTACTTTAATAGGGACAAAAGTTAGAAAATACTATAAATCAATAATTTGGATAATAGAAAACAATTGTAAGTAGTTTTTTTATAGTTATTAATTTAAAAATTTTAATGTTTCTTAGTAAGGGACATTTGACTTTTGTTTCTTTCCCCCCTTTAGGAATCCATATTTAATTATAAATAGTATTATTACTAGAATTCTAAACATTGATTATATCACCTTTATTTAAACCAATGTTTTCAGACAATACATCCTTTACTTATAGAGGATCTTTTAATTCCATTTTTAGAGGACAAATATTTAAACATAATAAAACAAGTCAAGCAAATACAATACTCTTCACAAAATATTATATTAAGTCAGACAACACCTGAAAACAATCTTCCTATATATGGCTTACTAGATAAGGCAATAGCCATAAAGTTTGAACAATTGTAGCAATTGAAATCCCAAATATTACTAAAATTAAAATAAGATATAAGGAGATAGAAAACATAATTAAAATAAAAGTTATTAGTAAAAATATTAAAGGAGACTATATAGCTGAGTAATATATACTACTGTATATATAAGACTAGAAATAGATCAAAAATATCTAGTATCAATCTCTTTTATATCAAGGTGGATGGTGAATATAAAATATATGTGTTTACTTCTAGGTCCCAGGAGAAATTGAAACAGAATAAATAGCATATTTACAAAATATATTAGGCTTGACAAAAGATTTTCAACCTTTTAAAAAAAATTTATTAATAATAATACATGGACAATATTCTATTGTAAAAAGAAGAAAAATGTATTACAATGTCTTGAAAAGATTAATAAAAAAAGAAAATAAACTTTATTATTATATATATAAAAATAGAAAAATGGACAAACTCTATTTGATTATTAAATAAAAAAGTATTTCAGCAAATAAAAGATAAAGAAAAAATCTCACTGATGATTACACTTATAGATATTAATCAAAACCATTTATATCAAGAAATTAAATCTGCTCTTAATAAATATAGATATACAACAAATATTCATATTTATAATTATTCATAATCATAATAAAGAATTAAGGCATGTATTATCCTTTATAAAAAATATATTAATCTTGAAGAAAAATAAATGATTTATATCAACACAAAAACTATTAAGGCTATTTTTATCCAATATGAACCTGATGATAATAAAATTAATAGAATTATTAAATATTATAACTCAAAATCTTTGTAACTATATGGAACACATAATACTATCACAGGTTTAATCACATGAGCAGTCAAATATATCAAAGCAAAATTATATTACATCCCTCAAAATCTATATACACTAAAGAGAAAAGACTATGTAATAATTTGTTTCTTATCAATATAAGATCTAAATAATACTTTAAAATAGCATATATTTATTCATAGACATAAACTCACCTGGAGTGCTAGAGAATATTTTAAAATATATCACTAAACAACTTTATAAGTATACTCAAAAAGAACACTATTAATTGAATTGAAAAAAAATACATGCTATAAAACAAGTATACTATATATAACTCTATATTAACTAATACTATTTCAATTGGAACACACAATATTAGAGGAATTAATACTAGTCTATATTAATAAAGGTTATACAAACTTTTATAAGAACTTGATATAGATATTCTAGGCATCTGTGAAACTAAGTAATCAAATAAAGTAGCAAAGTTCATCTTTATTTCACAACAACACACAAGTTTTTTCATAGTAGCAACAATAAAAAATTCAGAGAATTTAAAGTAAGACTTTTTATCAACAAGAACATTGAAAAAAAGCTAGAATCTATAGAATAAATAGAAGGTTGCATAATAGGAGTCAACTTTCTATCAACAAGATATAAGCTTTATATCTATTAAGTACATATATCTATTATTAAAAAAAACTATAAGTAGATAGCTATAATAGATACTTCAAAATAAAATCCTAAATAAGTAGAAAATTTACTTTAAGGTTATAATCATGAGAGATTTTAATACAGTCATTAATTCAATAGCAGATTAGTTACCCTCCATAGATATAGAAAAGTGAAAATAAGTCTTTTTAATTTTCTAGAAGACGGAAACTATATAGATGTTCAGAACTTATGGGAAGAAAAAAGCACTATATTTATATAGACAAACAATATATTATATAGTAAAATTGACTATATCTAGTTATCATCAAAAATTAATTTAAACAATATATAAAATATTTTAATAGAAATACTATCAGATAGTAATTATACTTTATTGTTATCAAGAATAATAATAAACAATCTATTAAAGAATCAAGCTCAAGAGCAATATAGATCAAAAGGTAAAAAAAATTTGATCTAATAAATTCTATAGTTGAACAATGGGAGAAATTCAAATTTTGAATAGAAAACAAGTTTCTAGAGTTTGATTTACAATCTTTTTGATCAAGAGTAATAAATGATTATCAAAAATTTGATGAGATTTAATATTATTTGAGTCAACAATTATCAAGAGTATATACAAGTATCTTAAAAAAAAAAGAATCTACTCTACTTCTAATATAGGAAAGAAGTAAAGCTTGGATTTGTAATTTCAAAGGAAGACTTCAAAATCTATAGAAAAGTCAAAAAAAAAATTTTTTTAAATACTAACTGAGTTGGCTTCTTTATGAAGACCTCACCTTGTGGCTTAGTATCTTTTAAAAAAGAATAAAGGACTAGTCTAAAGTCTAACTAGTACTGAAAAAAATTTCTTAAAACTGTATAGATTACTGAATAATCAATTTAAATTTTTTATACTTGCTGACTATTTATCAAAGATCACTATCGATCAATCTAACACCTTGTGAATTATTTACTATAATATTATGTCCGTTTATCTTTAGATATGAGTGAGGTGAAAGGAGAAAAGAGATTACTTATCTAGAGACCTAGTGGATCCTATGGTCAAGGAGATATCTTAAAATCTTTAGTGGAGTTGACGAATTCAATTTTATAAGTAATATCATCTTCAAGCATATAATGCTTATTTAAGAAGGTGCAAAACTTTCAAAGATAGATTAAGCTTGGAGAGGATTCTTTTATTCTGACAATTGTTTCCAACTAGTACTTTTACTGCAAGTAAGAATAGTGAGTACTACTGATGGATTTAGAGCCTTTCTTGAGAGTGAGATTTATCTAGAGCCTTAGTGTGAAGCTTTTGTTTGTGGTCTTTCAATAAACCATAAATTAGGAGTAAAAAATCCATTGGTTGGAAAAAACCTCCTATCTACCTTGTTTGTTTTTTATAAAAGAAAGATAGATCTTTATCTATTTGTAAGAGCGAGCAGAATCTACTTGACTGTCAAAGATAGGTGATATCAATTCTAAAAATAATTGAAGTATCTTGTGCTCTTTATCATGGTCAGATAGACTCTTTCCTATTTTCTAAGATATACTGAATACTGTGTCCTATATTTATCCACACAAACTCAGAAATGGTTTATGGTAGACCTCAAATTTTTATGAAACTAAGAAAATGCATTCAGACATATAAGGTAATCAATAGGAGCTTGTTTACTTTTTTTATTAATGTGAGCTCTATTTATCCAATTACAGTATGAGAAACTTTGTGTTATCAAAAATTTATAGTCAAACTAAAGTAGGCAAAATTCCTTAAAAAAAACTCAAGAACAAGTACTATTAGAATAGACAAATGGCAAAGAGAGTAGGAAAGTTGTTTCTTATTATTACAGACACTCTATATTGTTTCTTTACAATATAAGAGGACAGCATATAAGTTCTTTTTTCTTTTAGTCATTGATAGGAAAGATGTTTCTTGATTTTATAGTTACTAGAAATCGAGTTTTTGTTTGAAAAGAAGTGTTATAAGAAAGGGAAGGGAGATAAAGATGTCTCTTGAAGTTTTCTTCAAGTTGGTTTAAAGAGAATGATAAGACTTTATTAGCAAGAGATATAAAAACTTCTTGCGAATATCTTTTTCATATATGATCAGAGGATTAGTGGAAAGAGTTATTGGACTGTATTCTATAGAAAAGCTAATAAGATCCACTTTTTTCTAAAGAAATTACAAGCCAAATGGAATGTAAAAATCTTAAAGATTATAGAAAAAACTATTCAAAAATTAAGAAGTATTAATAAATCCATCCATAAAAAAATATTTTCTTTCTAGTTACAAGAAAAAATTTCAAAGCTATTGTCAAAAGTCACTAAGATAGAGTATAACCTTAGAATTATATACAAGAAGAAAGAAAGTTTCCATATCAAAAACCAAATTAAAGAAGTCTTAAAAAACAGGTATAAAATTTCAAATTTAATTAAAAATAGATACTCGACTCAATATTGAACTGCAAAAGATCCATAATCATATTAAATCAAGTATTAGCTAAGAATCAGAAAGAAATAGAATATATAGCTACTGATCCTCAAATTATTGAAAACAAGACTAAAGACTATTATAAAAAAGCTTTTAAACAAAGAAATATCAACTTTGGAAATCTAAATTTCTCTTAGAAAAAAGAATACCAACTTAAAGAATGGATCAACTTAATATAATATTTATTACTAATAGAAAAAATAAAAGTAAAAGAACTCAAAGCTACTTTGTAACACCTTCTAAACAAAAAGATAGTTGGTTCTTTATATATTAATTACAAAATACTTAAACACTTAAGTATTAAAGAAAAAATGGCCTTATATTTACTATTCAACAAAGTTTTAATCACTAAATAAATATCTAGAAATAAAAAAGTAGTAATATTTATTTTATTTCTAAACCAAGCCCTATAAATGTCAACCAAATAATATATATATATATATATTTTAAGCTGGCTCGGCCTTGTTTATTAGCTTGATAAAGTAATATGCAACTGTATATTGTAGGGATTACAAAGAATATCATACATACTATTAAACTTCT
Source organism: Acaulospora colombiana (assembly GCA_910592055.1). Taxonomy (NCBI): domain Eukaryota; kingdom Fungi; phylum Glomeromycota; class Glomeromycetes; order Diversisporales; family Acaulosporaceae; genus Acaulospora; species Acaulospora colombiana. Next base: position 2,328 of record CAJVPT010005237.1, on the reverse strand, counting down.
TAGGACTAGTTATATGCTCTAAGGAATCCATCAGATGGCTTGTTGTCACTCCAAACTAAGGGAAGAATAACTTGCCAAGGCAAAACTAGTGCTAGGTTCAAAAGAAAAGATAGACATAATGTTAGTGTTTTTAAGAATAAATTGTTTTATATATTAATTAATTAGGTCTATGTAGTTATCTTTGATAGCTTGTTCATTTATTCATCTGGCTGGACTTGGAGGTGTTTTTCATATTTGTGATGGTTTTCTTTTTTTCTTGAGATTCCATGTTCCTCTTTCTACCTTTGAAATGTTTCATTTCTGGCCTTCCAAGTTGAGTATAGAAATTTTTTTCATTCTTCTAATATTTTGGCTATGCAGTCTTTTGCTTTAGCTGCATTGTGAATTGTTTGGTGGATTGTTTCGATAGTGGATTTAAAGAAGGCCTCTTTGATGAATAATTTGAGCTGCTGCGAAGTATCCAAAGTTATGTTGTTTTTTATTATAGTTAATGCTTGACTTTTTCTTTCTCTAGATATGTGCTTGAGTATTGCTTTCTGGATCATCATTATAGCTTGATATTTAATATCTATTTTGTTGTGTTAACATAAAAAAAGTTGATAGTTATCTTTCATTTGATCACAACTGTAGTATTTATTGTCTTTATATAGTAATAGTTTTTTGCTATATAATTTGGTTTTGGTTAGGAGTTTATTATTCCATAGGTTTAGTGAGAACTTGCGAATTTGCTGGTCTTCAAATAAGGCTATGTCTTTTATTAATTATATACTCATATCTGCTCAAATATAAGCAGTATATATTACGGATCTCTTTCGCTTATGTATCTTACATGATAAACTATTTAGTTTAGTTTTTTTTTTTTTTTAAACCCTCTGTCAGGCTAGATATATGTGCTTTATTAGACATATGTATATTTTACATTGAAAATGTATCGCTAAAGCTAAGTCTCTACCTAACTCACTCGTTTCTATTTTAAGAATTATTAAAACTCTAAGTGCAACTTCAGAAGTGATTTATCACTTCATTAGTAGTTCAGGTAAAGACCCTTCCAACTGTTAACTTCATTGCTTGCAGGTCACTACTGCAGATTACTCTGTGAGGTTCTGACAAAGCTTAAAACCCAAACATTTCATTCCATACTTTACTCGTCTTGTTAGAATTTCTCATAGGCTTTCATCTTCAAGGTTTCCTTCTTCAGGTAATAGATTTCTTTTCTTTTGGAATGTAGTTTTCTGGCCTGAAAGATAAAAAGGTCTTTTCGTCTTATCTTTATTACTGATTCCTTGTTTTCATTTCCATTCGATTACCTTTTCACATCTCTTGTTCCAGACTTCTTTTCGGATTTGGTTGCAGACTCTTTTTTGCATTTTCAATATTCACTTTCTTGCTATTCTTCCTATATGTTTACCTTGACATTTTAGATCTATCACTTCTAGGATAAGGTCATTTCTTATAAGGCCAGAATAGAAACTTAGTATATTCTGACTTGTTCCAGAAGTCTATTCTACTACTTTAGTGATCTACTTATCAAACTCTCTTATTTCTTCATGGTTATCAATGCTTGACCTAGGATTTTTTTCTTCAGCCTCTCTCTTTCTTTCCTATAATAATTCTTTAAAGTTTCTAGTGATTCCATCTATTCCTTTGTTTCATGTCTTTTTTAGCTGATCTTTATAGGCTGAACATTTTAACAAGTGTTCTATAGTTTCATCTTGTTGGCTACATGCAATGCATTTCACTTGCTTGTATAGATCCAGTCTTCTTACAGTCAACTTACTTAAAGTGGGTAGCTCATCATTGGTCAGTTTGATAAGAAAGCTTCTTTGTTAGAATTGTTTAAAAGATGTATCCCACATGTGTCCATCCTTAATCCTTTCTCATACTAAGTCCCATGTATAAGCTTGGTGTTCTGAAATCTGGTGACTCCATTTTTTCTTTGTTTTGTTTTGTTGTGTCCACTGGTAGGCTGTTGTCTTATTATTGATGTTTTTGAGAAACTGTCTTATTGGATCATCTAGAGTTGTCTCTTGCCACTTGATTTCAGTTATGATTTTGTGTGAAGTAAGGTCTTTCCATTCAATTGGTGGAAATTTTATAGCTTCCTTAGCTAGGGCATCTGTTTCTTCATTATATGGATCATTTGAATATGCCTTGACTTTTGTGAGCTTTAGATCTAAGTTTTTCTTTTTTGTTAGCTCTACCATACATGCCCATAGAGACCAATTTTTTTCTTTGAGCCATCTCTTGTGTATCCTTTTTGGGTCTTCTTTTTCTAAGGATTTCCACTTGGAGATACATACTTGACTATCTGTATAGATCTCCACCATG
>CAJVPT010005236.1:0-12429 GCA_910592055.1 Acaulospora colombiana | reverse complement strand
AATGCTTTTTTTGAGATATCCCAATTTAGTGTTCACTTAAATGAAAGACCAGTTGGATTGACTCGTCCGATGCCACAAGTGATGAAAAAAGAAGATTTCTTCTGAGGTTCAAGTAAAGCAAGAAAACTATCCCAATCAGGCAAATCCCTTTTTAGAAGAGATTGTTTTTATTTTTGGATTTTTTTGGTGGGTCTTAAATTGTCCCCTTTTCCAAATCGTTCTTTCTCTTTCTAGCAATTCATTGGTTTTTGGGTAATCAACAGTAACAAACTGTTGGCAATGATCCTAGTAGATAGAGGTTATTACTAATCTATTAGAAGAGTGAAATGTTGTCCCAAAATCTAACTTAGAGTACTTTTGTATAAAGACAAGTTAGTTACTTTGTGAAAGTCTGTAAAATATTGTAAATTTATTTTTAATTTTTTAATAAAAACATGTCATTATAGTATAATTGTAGATTAAAAAAAAGAAAAAAAAAATACTTTTAATCTAATAATTTGATATAAACTATCTAAAATCTATTTTAAAACTTTTTTTATTTATTATTGTTTTTTATTAATTATATATACTATATATACAGTATATATTTTTTAACAGAGAATACAGAGATCCAGTTTTATTAAAATTGTAGCAGTAAGTTAATAAGGTACAATTGAATTACAGATTATAATAAAGGCTATATTATTTTAGATTCTATGACTCTACTCCACTTTTCCCTTTGTTAATAACTAATGATGGTTACAATAAACCCATTTGTCATAGTTATGACCCATATGACATTTTACTGGAAGAAGTCCTACTACCCCTTATCTATGTTCGGGCTCTTGCCATATGTGTTTGCCCTATGTCTAACTCAGACCTAAGACTCTTTTCATATCTCATCCTATTGAATACTCTTTTTATACTACCTATTATAATATGTCTATGGAATATTTACGTAGAGTCTTAGATATCGTCTCATCCTGTTTGAGTACTTTTTTTATATGATCTATTACAGCCTGTTATAAGGTGACTGCATGAAGTCTTGGATGGATTATTCAATTTGATAGAGACTTTTTTCTTTTACTAATGTGCCTAGGTATCATTAGTTCCTGAAATTTTATGGCAAGCAGATCTTCAGCCTATCTGCAAGAACTTGTTGGAATCTGTCTTTATACAAGATAGTTTCAGTACTAAAATTGACTGAAACATCTTATGATCTTTAGTTATCTTATAATCAGATAGAATTTTTATCACAAGTGGCAATGATCATCATAATGAAACGGATGAGATCTTTTTATATCATCTAGGCTTAGATGATACTGCCTCACAGTGGAGTTGAACTTGAAAGCTACACTTGATAACCTGGGAGTATTACCACTATGCTGTTGACCTACAAGTCTTTTATTAATTATATGTATAACTGAATTTAAGATAATTTTTATAATATATCAATTGTATAAATTATATAATTTATAACTAATAATGGGTTTTTAAAATATTTAATATATAAAATTTTACAGATCTCTTATATTTTTTTTAAGGGACAAAATTCATAACTATTTATTTTAATAAAAATAAAAATTGAAATACTATAAATAAATGATTTGAATAATGAAAAACAATCCTAAAAAGTTTTTTAATAGTTATTAATTTAAAAATTTTAATATTTTCTAGTAAATAAATTTGACTTTTGTTTTTACTTTCTCTTTACAAACTTATCTTTATTTATAATAGTATAAAATATTTAAGTATTTTATATATATAAAACAAAAACTCTTTCCCAATTACCTGAGGCACAGCAATCTTGACAACAGGAAAGATAACTTCTAACAACAGAAACTCCAAAGTTTCACAATTGGAACAATAAAAGATAGAAAAAACTTTATGAGTGGAAAGAAGAAGTAAAGAGACCATCTCTCTCTGAAACCAACTATATGCCAAAAAGCCCATCAGTATGCAGACAAAGACTCCAACACCACCAGCAGTAGACTCAAACTGAGACAGTGAGCTCAACAAAGTTCAGGAACTAGTAGCGGCACCTTATAACAGTGCCACTAATATAGAAATAGAGACAAAACCAATCCATGAGGCTCAAACATGGAGCGAGCAAATGGAAGAAACCAGAAACAGAACAGAAGGTCCCTCAATGAATGGCTCATTCGCAGCTGAAGAAATGGAAAGAAACCCGGAATGGAATACGCAAGACAACTATACGAAAATGTGGCTAGTAAAAAGAAAGAAGACCACTGGACAATAGTAGGCCAAAGGAACATTTCAGTCTGGTCCAGTATCAAACCACAACCAAGTATACCAGTTAATCCAGAGACCAGATATGGCAAGAAACATTTTAAGGTGGGTATCAACACCAATGTCACCCCCAGCTCAAACACCGATGCAAAAATCCTTTACATTACAAAAGCCCTCAACTCACTACCAAGACTTATCGCAATTCGCAGTGAGCAAGGAAAAGATGGAACCCGAATCGTCGCAGTCTTTAATGATCAACAAGCAGCAGATGACGCAATGAAAATGGAATTACCAAATCTAGGTGACAACAAGCTTACCCACATGCAGATCAGCAAACAATCGATCAATAAAGGTAAATTCATAGTAGTTTGGAACATCTCCTAAACACAAGGCTTATCGAGGTTAGACAACACTTTGCCAAATTCGGCAGCATCTCAGGAGTCAGTATGAACACACAAAACTTATAGCAGTATGCCACGATTACCTTTGAGGAAGAGGCAATCAAAGAGGCACTCGTCGGAAAATGTAGCATCCTCATCAAAGGAGATGCAATCAGAATTACCGATGCTAGTTGGTCAACAGATCAGATGAGAGAAAAATATAGCATTGCAGCAAAACTGGTCAACCTAACTTCTGGCACTACAGCTTGGGACCTGAAGCATGTCCTGAAGGAGATGAAAGTATGTATATGCTATATTCCACACACCCATTTAACAAGATACAAACTGAAGAAATTCGCAGTAGTAAGCTTTGAAACAAGAGAAAATCTGCTTATTACGAAAGATATAATTTTCACCTTTGGGAAGACCACAATAACCTTAGTTCCTATTAACACGCCATTCTGTCCCATCTGCAATGTAACAACATACCCGGCAAAAGGCTGCTCTATCAAGGAGAGGAGGAAACAATGGAGAGAGTTTAATTACACCCAAATAGAAAAATATGGTCAAATCTATAGCAAATTCAAGCCTACCAGAACTGGCAGCTTTAGAGCTGAGATGCCACTGAATGACAGGAGCAACAAGAGGTCAGCATCATATGCAGCAGCTGCATGAGCTAACAAAAACCAACAAAACAGGACAAGTACGGACCAAAATCAATGAAACCATCAAAAACAACTGCAACACCAACAAGGATGTATGCAACAATCCCAAAGCATACAAGAGATTATAGAGATGCTTATGATGATTCAAAGAGAGGTAGCAAGCCTCAAGGAGATGATAACAGACCTCGATGAAAGGGTCATGAATCTGGAAGCATACAACCAGGAGTACTATGATGAAATGGAACAGTATCCAGACTGTGATAACAGGGAAAAGCATGAAACACTGACAAACAACCTGGGAAACACAGAAACCTCGAACCAAGGACAAGAAATAACAGATACTGTATCTGGGAAAGATAACAATAAATCATCCGGACAATGAACAATATGCAAGCTAACATACAGCATATACTCGAAGCCATCGGAGTATTGACAGATAATCAACAACAATAGTATCAATAATAATTCCAATAAGTAACACATGAAGAAACAAGAAAATATCACAAAATGTAAATGGAAAAAGAAGTCAACCCACTTTTGAAACAACAAATAGTATAGAAAAAGAACTAGCAATACAGATCGCAATCTCTAACATAAAAGGAATCAACAAAGAAACAAACAAGATATCCTGGATAGAGCTATGACATAAAGAAAATTGGGATATCATAATTAGCACTGAGACCAATAGAAGCGATTGTGCAACAAAATACTGAAAAACTAAGGAATACGAGTGCCATTGGACTAATACAAACCAAAAACAAGGATCAGGAGTGGAGTAGCTCTCAAACATTAGTTTGCAAGAAGAATCATAAGAAAAGAAGTAGTCGAGGGAAGAGCTATCATGTTTAACCTAACATTCTCATATAAGAAGTATCTTAGGATAATGGGTATTTACTCTCCAGCAAAGGCCTCAGAGAGACACATCTTCGAAAAAAATGTATTAAGGTGGCTTAGCACAAGCTATAAACCAAACTGGGAAGTCATAGTAGCAGGGGACCTAAATGATACAGACATGCCCTGTATAGATAGATTTTCCAAAAAATACTATCGCTTTGTGAATAGAATGTCATCAAACAGCATTCTTATCAAAAACATGAAAGACCATGCATTGATTGACACATTTCACACAGCCAATCCACATAAGAGGGAATTCATATGGGAATCAGATTTAGAGACAGCAAGTAGGATTGATCAAATCTGGATTACGCAGAATAGACAATTAGAACTGCTAGCAGCAAGCATAAAAAACAGATATAAACAGCTTTATGAGAGTAATCATGGCATTGCAGTTGCCAGAACATACCTGGCATTTCCTCTCCTGAAGCAGAAAATAAACACTCAAAGAGAACCCAATACAAGATACAACTGGGCAAATACGGAATCAGCAAGATGGGAGAAGTGGACGAGACAAATAGAAGAAGAAGTAGACCATTCCAACAGCTCAACGGATCAGAATAAGAATGTTAATAGACTGTGGCACACCTTAAGGAAAATAGTCTTAAAAGCAACAAGCACACATATCAGAAGGTTCAAAAAAGCACAAATACACTCAAGCAACAAGCAAGAGAGATGCAACAAGATGCCACAATGTTAATAATCGAACTATGCCAGCTCAAAAAGTTGCTAATGGAAGGAGAACAAGGATCAGTCAGTAGAAAAAAATAGGTGAGAATCTATCACCTGGTTGAGAAGAACAGCTTCGAACTCCTCAAGGAATTGAGTATCCCAGAAGATTTCAAGGCAACAAAAATTGTAGTAATCGAAGAAATAAAAAGCATCAAGAATGCTATACACAGACATTTATGCGCAGCACAAAGCAAAAAAATCTGGGAGGCCATTAACAATCACCTGACCTGGTATATATCAGACAAGAAAAGGATGATAGACAGCTTCCTAGAGAAGGAAAAAAGGAAAATCAAACTTGATAAGCTAATCCTGAACAATAAGGAACCAGATATTATATTGAACGAGTCTGAGATAAGATCATGGGTCCATGACCATTTCAAAAACTGGACCAGGAAGCAGCAGTCTTGCACAATCCCACAAGAATAGAAAGAAGACTATGAACCCCTTCCACATGTGAAAGAGAAATGGTATACAGAAGTTACAACTGATTTCTCTGAAAAAGAAATAAAAGATATTATAGCTAGAGCAAGTAGAACCTCAGCCCCAGGCCCATCACAAATTCCATACATAGTACTACATCATCTGGGTCCCAAGGCAATCGAGAGAGTCAAGAAAATCTTCAATATAATTTTACACTCTGGTCTGATGCAGCGGGAATGGAAGGAAGATACCATCTATCCAATATCAAAGACGTATGACTGGGATAATGATCTAATGAAAATCCGACCTATCACACTTCTGGAATCAATCAAGAAAATTTTCACGAAAGGTCTGATAAACAGGTTGTCAGACATACTTATCAGACATAAGATCCTATTAAAACACAACTGGACTGCATTGCCAAGAATAAATACAATAGAACCAATTTTTGAACTCAACACAGTTATTAAAAATGCAAGAGAAAATAAAAAGGAATTGTGGATCCTTTTCCAAGACATGAGCAAAGCATATAACAATATGGACCTGACCATCTTGGCGCAGGCCATGAAAAGGATTAAGTTCACAGGAAAACTTACAGATCTCATAATGGAAGGCTTCAATGATAGGAAAAACACAGTTCTTACAGGTGTAGGAACAACAGATCCCTATGAAGTGAGAAATGTGATTGATCAAGGAGATGCAATATCACCACTCCTCTGGCACATTTATTATAATCCACTAATATGCAGGATTAATAAAGTGCAAGGGTATAGAAGCCTTACAAAAACATATGATTAGGCACAGCTTAGAACATTCCGCAGCACCACAAATATGTCTGTTATAGCATATATGGATGATATAGCATGAGTAGTGAGGAACCGAAAACAATTAGAAACTATCCTGAAGCTAGCAAGCTCTTTCTACAACCTCGCAAAAGTTAAAGTCAACCTAGGAAAGTCAGAGCTTCTCATAATCAACAACAAAAATAAATCTGAAATAACCTTTGAGAACAATACCATTAAAGTCTCCCAAAGGATAGTATGATACCTAGGAGTCTGGTTCGACCATAATGGCAAAAAAAAACATCAAATAAACCTGATGGGCCGGATAACATCTAGCCTTATCAACCACCTGCTTTGAAAGAAAGTAACAAATAAACAGGCACAATACATAATCAACCACGTAATCTTGCTAAAAGTAGAGTATTTGGTACAGGATATATACCTCTCAAAAGCCAAAACAGATAATATTGACAGAAAGATAAAATGAATTTTCAAACACAAGGTAGGTTTTGCAACTTCAGCCCCAAACTGTACCTTTCACTGTGATCTGGGATACAGGGTCTTCAATTTCAAAGCACGCATACTTCAAAAGCATATCATACTATTGGAGAAACTATACTCAGCAGCCAACCATGCAGGATATTTATGCAGGGAGAGAATAGAAAATCTTCAATGGGTGGCATTATCAGACACAAGCATTCTAAAGACATATCTGAAAATATACCCAACAGGCACGAATTTTTTACAGGACATGCTCACCAATGTGCAAAAACAAGGTTTATTCTTTAGAAGCACAAAACAAGAATGCAACATAACAGAGCTCAGACTAATATCATTAGAAGTACTCATTGGTCCCCACTGGTTCGAGAAATACAGGACCAAGCTTAGAGCAAGTGACCTAAGATAGGCAGAGCAATTCACTAACCACAACAAGATCAAATCAATCAGTTAGGCACAAGTATGTCAAACCACCAGGCGAAGAGCGCAAGGAAGGTAACTTGGCTTCTATGAAGATATTATTGACATATTAACTACAGGTACCAGGAACCCTGACTACTCAATTAGGCTTACCAATCTCAAACCAGGCATAAACACTTTTCACAGTATGATCTGGGCAGACAAACTAAGTAGCAGATATCTAAAAAAAAACAAGCGCATCTGGATAGCAATGCTTAAAGAGACAGCGAAGGAAGAATTGCTCTTGGAAAAACTAAAGAAAAAAAATACAAACACCATTATAGCGAGACACTATATCAAGAATCCCTCGGCACCATATCTAATGACATGCCCAGGGTATAGTATTAATGTAAATACAGAAAAAAATACTTGTATAATAGACTTTCTAAGTAAAGATACAATAGTAGTCACAGGAAGCTGCAGACAAGTCATACTGGAAGGAAGAACAAGCAAGGTAATCAAGCTTATCTCATTCCCTGATAGCATTGAAGCAAGGCTATCCTAATGGAAGAACAATCCTACAATGGAACTGAAAGACATCTACATTCTGAATCCCAAAAACGAGAATAAGTTTGATAGATGGATCAAGGATAATGCCAGCAAAAAAAAACTCAGATATATGTAATAAAGAGTGGAAGACTGGAAAAAAGTTAGAATCATGACTGATGCGAGCTGCTTTAGGAAACTTCACACTATTGCATTTCACATAACCAATATGATAACAGAGAGTGTTACAGAGATAATAGCTTTCAAAATTCTTTGGAAAACAATTTCAAATGAGGCTAAGCTAAACGCAGTTATGGTTGCCTTGACTGTTCTACCAGTGGGGATAGAGGTGACAATTCAGACAGATAGCCAGATGATTGCAACAGCTTTGAAAGTCAGAAAGAACAAAAGCAAGATAGCATGATATACAAAAGACTTGATTTACTCTAAAAACCTCAAACTTCAAGTTGAAAAAATTGGAAGGAACGAGACTCATATGCATACCAAAATGGATTCTGAAACCAAGAAAGCAAGACTCAAATGGCAGACAATCAGACTAGAAATCACACCTATCAATAGAAACATGCTAGAATTGTTATACTAAGACCAGGTAATCAATTACGATAATAGGAAAGCAATTAGAAACTATTTCAAGAACAAGCAAATCACGGAATAGTGCTACCTGAAAAGGAATCAAGATTTAAATCAGGTCTGTAAGGCAATAGACTGGGAGGCAATGGTCGATTTCCTGAGCTCAAGAAAGATTATAGCCAGCTCCATGAGCACAGAAGACTATTAACAGAGAATCTTTAAGCTAAAATCGTGGACTCAAGAATTATCAACCATGGTAAAACTCTACGAACGGAGAGGTGACCTTTACAAATCTAGTCAGTGCATCAGGTGCAAAGCAGCACCTAAAAATCAAATACATATATATACAGTACATGCACAGAAAACAACTTCGATATCAGCATTCATATAATAGAGACAATCGTACTCTTCCTTCAGAGTAGGGAAAAATGAAGCAAATTTTGGGTGCAAAAATGGGCCACTAAGATTACAAGTAAGCAAGCCAACCTTTGGATGCACATAATAGTCAGAAGTTTGGTTCCCCGCAACATAGCTAAAATATTTCAAGATTGGGCAAGAATTTTTAGAAGAAAAGCCAAATCAATCCTTTTAAGATGCATAGAAGAAATCTAGGCAATCACAAGAGACACCTGAAAACAGAGATGCGAAGCCCTAATCAAGTGGAAGCTATCTTAGGGAATATCAAAGACCGACAAAAAAGCAAAGTGCAAGTGAAGCCAAAACATACTAAGGGTTCAAACTAGAAGACCAAAAAATAGAGTCAACCTGGACTGAAAAAAACAAAAAACATTTAACTTCCTTTTCAACCTAAAAAACAAGAAAAACAGCACTAACTCAGCCTAGGCAAGTTAGTTTCCTGAAAGAGGGGCAACAGGCCACAGAGATCTATAGGAGATCTGAATCAGGAGGTACCTTTCTCTAAATTCTTAATATACATGCTAGTATAGTTCATGAAGTTTAGTTAACTTTGAAATAGATAATACAATGCAATGTCAAAGTAAAAGTTAAATAAAAGATCAACTAGAGGCTGAGCCAGCTCAAAAAAAAAAAATTATATATATATAAAATTAAAGGATCTGTAGATCTATAGTATAATGGTAATACTTTCAAATAATAATGGGTTCCTAAAGTATTTAGTATATAAAATTTCACAGATTACTTATGTTCTTTTTTGAGGGACAAAATTTATAACTCTTCACTTTAATAAAAACAAAAGTCAAAAATGCTATAAATCAATGATTGGGATAATAGAAAACAATTGTGAGTAATTTTTTTATAATTATTAATTTAAAATTTTAATTTTTTCTAGTGAGGAACATTTAATTTTTATCCTTGCCTTCCCTTTTAGAAACTCATCTTTATTTTCAGATTACAATTATAAGATCCAGAGTTCAATATAATATAGAGGTCAAGTGAAAAATACTGTATCACATTAAATTCAGTACTCCATTGGGTAACAGTAAAATGTTATTGAATATAGTTCTGGTTATCTTATCAAATACTGTAACTGAAATAGAAGAATCTGTTACTATACAGTATCACATATAGCTGATCTTTACTAAATCAGGTTGTTTTACAGGTATTGTGAAATGATCAGTATCTTATCCTTATTCTAATAAGGTAGAGGAAAATGGGGTTAATCTTGCGATCAACTAAAATAAAAATGGATTGGTGCCAGGTATCTCAACGATATTATCAACTACAAGAAGTTTCTACAAGTTAAGAAGATTAAAGTTCTGAAGAGAGTAAATATTGTATCAGTGGAATGTATAAAAGTATAACAAAAATAGATAAGATCTATTATCAGGTGACCTTGGTGAAAAAAGAAATCTGTAGATTATACTGAAGTCCCAAATTCAGGAACAGGCTAGAGCAAATGCAATAGTTTGATAACTAGATTATTTTATAAAATTGTTTTAGGAAAAATTAAGAAAATATTATATAGTTTTTCTTAATAGGCTAGTTAATTTTTGCCCTCTGTCAGGCTAGTTATGTATGCTTTATTAAATATTTGTAAGCTGTACATATAATATAAGATGCTAAAGCTAATTCTTTATCTAACTCACTTGTCTAGGTTATTTTACCCTTCTAAGTACAACTTTGGGAGTAATTTATTGCTCCGTTAGGAGTTCGGGTGAACACCCTTCCAACTTCTAACATCATTGCCTGCAGATCACTACTGCAGATCACTTTTCCAAGTTCTGACAAAGATTAAAACCCAACTATTTCATTCCATACTTTATCCCATCTCGCAGGACCTGTTTGAGCATTGTATTTTCTACTTCTTCTTCCTTTAGTGATACTTGACATGACTGATTTTCTGGTACCTTAGCTACGTTTTTTTGTCTTTGTAGGTGTGTTGATCTTTTGATTTTGTCACCTTTATTAATTTCTAATCTTCTTTCCTACTCTATCACCTTTTCACATCTAATGTTTCAAATTTTCTTTCTAAAATGGTTGTATGTTTTTTTCTGCATCTTCATTATTCACTTTCTTGCTTCTTTACTGATTCTTTATTCATAGCACATTGAGTCTGCTATCTTATCCATTAGATCCTTTTCTATTAGTCCCATACAGAAGCTAAGAATATACCGACCAGTGTTTGAGATCCTTTTCACCAGTTGAGCTATCTTTTAATTCATTTCTCTTCTTTCTATTCTGTCATCAACTGCCAGACTTATTTCTTTTTCTTCTGAATCCTTTTTCCTATCGGCCAGAAGTTTGTTGAAACCTTGCATCATATTCTCTGTACCCTTTTGCCAGATTTCATACCATTGAGTTTTATATGCTGGACATTCTAACAAGTATTCTATTGTCTCCTCTTGTTATTCACATGCAAGACATTTTACTTGCTTATATAAGTTTGGTCTTCTTGTGGCTAGCTTTGTTAATGTGGGTAGCTCGTTATTGGTGATCTTGATAAGAAAGCTTTTTCTTCGTGATCCTTTGAAGGAGATATTCAATATGTACCCATTATTTATTTGTTCTCAAACAAGGTCCCATATGTACCTATGATAGTCTTGGATTTGATGACCCCACTTTTTGTTTATTCTATTTTGGGTTATCCATTGATGTGTCATTATTTTGGCATTGGTTTTTTTAACAAACTGTCTTATTGGAGCATCCAGCACTATATCTTGTTATTTGATTTCAATAATAATCTTAGGTGAGTCCAGATCTTTCCATTCTATTGTTGGGAACTTTAATGCTTTTTTGGCTAAAATATCTGCTTCCTTATTATATTGAATGTTGGAGTGTGTTTTAACCTTGATAAGATTTAGATCTAATCCTTTTTTCTTTACCAGGTTTAACATTCGTATCCACAAGAACCAATTTTGTTCCTTTGGCCATCTTTTATAGGTTTTTTTGAGATCCTTCTTTTCTATAGCTTTCTATTTTGTGATGCAGGCTTGGCTGTCAGTGTGGATCTTGACCTTGCTGTTAACTGGAACTACTAGTAGTATAGTAACTATCGCTACTAGTTCTGCTCTTGTGGATGAAGGCCAATCAGCTACTCCTGTTTGGAACTTGTTTTCTCTTCCTGCTTCTCCAATTTGTATCCATGCTGTACCCATCTTCATATTTTCACTTCCGTAATTAACAAGGGATCCATCAGAGTAAAAGGTCATTATGTTATTGCTATTATCCCTTTTGTTATGCCTGAGTATCTCAATCAGATGGGTTTGATATGCATCTTCTTTAATGTTCTCTTTAATAAGCTTCTCCTCCCAGTTCTCTATATCTACTTCTTTCAGTTGCCTTCTATTGCTTTGTGTAGTCACCAGGTCTGTATAAATTATTCTATTTATTAATCCCTCTAGTGCTATCTTGAAACAAGGGATTTCTAAAAGTTAAGCTCTCCTTGTGGATTTCCTGGTATTAAGATAAGAAATTATATATGTTTGCTTTATATTTGATTCTATTATGCATCAGTTTTCAGTATTTATTCCTTCTGGACAGCCCTGGTATTGTATCAGGTTTGATTCTAAGTTTTCTTTAGAGCTGTCACATTTGAAATGATCTATTTTAATGCATCTTTTATTGTCACCTAGAATCAACATTCTCCAGACAAATTGTTGTTACTGATTATTGCTCTTGATGACTACCCAAAGTTTTTGTCTTTTATTGAGGTTAAGATTGAGTATGGGATATTCTGGACTCCACTTTAACCAATCTTCTTTCCAAGTTCTTATTAGTTGTTTTAGCTTATTTTCTCACATCTCTCTTGTTATTGACAAGTAGCATTCTGAAATAGGTCTCTTGCTTGTCTTTTGCAGGCGTTGAAGCATTCGC
>CAJVPT010005235.1:0-12430 GCA_910592055.1 Acaulospora colombiana | reverse complement strand
TAGAAAGAGAAAATGCTGAATTTGTAAAACAATTAGATCTAATGAAATATATTAACAACAAGTTTTCTGAAGAATCAGAACAGCAAAAAAATGAAATAAAAGATTTAAAAAAGGAAATTGATTGGCTCAAATCTGTGGAACTTGAACTTGATCCTATAGTTGTTGTAGAATCTAAAGCAACTGATATATTAGAATCCGAAATTTTGTCAAGTTTAGGAAAGCACCGAAGAATTCAATTTAAGAGAAATAATAAAGAGATAAAACTAGTAAACCCAGTTATCAAAGATAAGCCAAAATCAGAAAAAGTGAAAGTAAAAATGAAGGCCTTAATAAAACTATTCTTGACGAATATAAACTGAGAGTAGACAAAGTTTTTTCGAGTGATGTGAATAAAAAAATATTACAAAAGTTGATACCCGAATTAATAAAATCCATAGCCCCACATTTTAATTCCTCACGAAAGCAAATAAATGAATGGTTAGGTGCTTTACATCACCATCAGAGAGGAAGATATCGAAAGGCAGAAACTGGAAAACTGGAAGCAGACAATCGTCACTTATATGCAAATAGCCAGTTAAATGAAGTAAGATTAATAATATTCTGCATTTATACTACCTTCAAGTATTAATTTTTAACAAATAATTAAGAAAAGAATACAAAGAATTAAAAGCACACAGTCATTTATTGAACGAAGGTCAAAAAAAGTTGTCAAATATCGAAATGAATTAACTGATGTAGTTAAAGAAACAAAGGTATATTTATCTGAAGAAAGTGACACTGATTCAGGAAACCCCACTAAAAAAAGAATAAATGTATATGATTACAATTGGCATTCTGAAGAGGTATTTTTTGGCAAAATATTATATGCTGAATAATTATAATATTAATCCTAATTACTTATAGTTAAAGAATTTGTTGATATATTTGAATGAATATTCGAAATCAATTCAAGCATTCCAGCTGACTTGTAAACCAATATTGTGACAATTCATATTTCTATAACATGACACCACCAGAAGGCTTGCTAAATTGGGCATACAGTTTGGAAGAAACTTCAGAATGTGAACAAGAAAAAGAGATAAAAAAAGGAAAAAAATCAGTAGATAAATCTAAAAGACAAAAAATTACTGAATATGAGGAATCATTAATATATTCAGAGGGTAAGAAACAAATTGGGGAAAGTACACAAATAGGCAATATTTGAGGGGCAGTTAGATTAAAAGAAAAAAGCAAAAAATCTTGAAAAACATTTGGCAAGGTAAAACTAATTGGGACTAGTTTTAAAAAAGTCAAGTCAAGATCTTTAAAGGGAAAAGAAAAGCAAGTAAAAAAGGAGGAAAAGGAAAAAGAGAAAGAGAAAAATGACGAATAATTTAGTTAATTGGATTTGTAATTTTTTAATAAATTTCATTAAATTTGATTTTTTTATATAGTAATTTTTTTGCTGAATTTTTTTTTCGCAATAATTTTTTTACCAAATTTTTTGCTGCAGTAATTTTTTTGCTAAATTTTTTGCCACAGTATCAAATTTTTTGTTGAATTTTTTGTTATAATATCAATTTTTTTGCCAAATTTTTTGTTGCAGTACCAATTTTTTTGTCAAATTTTTTGCTGCAGTATTAATTTTTTTGTCAAATTTTTTACTGCAAAATTTTTTTTTGCTACAATATTGCCGAATTTTGTGTTGAATTTTTTTTTCACAAAATGCTGATATTTTTTTGCTGGTTTTTTTGCCAATATTTTTAATGCCGAGTGGCAGCAATTATAAATAATTTGTCAATATTTTTATTATTAATTTTTGCCAATTTGGCAATAATTCAGCAGCTGAATGATATAATTTCAACTTGTGTTTAATTAATAATAATTTTAATTATAAGAGATATGAGTCTCAAAATAATAATACTTTTATTTATACTATTAAGATATTCAATAATAGATTTTAGAAAATAAAATTGGGATTTTATCTGATTAGTCAAGTCAATCTTTTGATTTAAATCTAATTGATATTTGTGATCAGAATTAAAAAGAAAAATAAAAAATAGATCAAAATATAAAAAATCTTAAAAAATTAGAAATTGTATTACAAGAAGAATAAAGTAAAATTTCAGAAAATCAATTAATTAATTATATAGAAAATATTTTATGAAAAATAAAAGCAGTTATTAAAAATAATATGTGATCAATAGAATATTAATTTATATATAGATATTTTATTACATAAAATATAATATATTAAAATTTTAAATAGAATTATTATGTAAAATTTTTGATAATAAATAAATAATATATAATACTTTTTTCCAGATAGTATATATATTTTTTAATTATTACTACTTTTTTTTTTTTTTAAACACTAGCTCATCCTTGCATCAGGTTGGTTTCTTTATTAATTATTAAGATATATTCTAGAGACAATCAGGATTATTAGTTATCTATACTGTCTAAGGATTTACAGATCAATGAATAGTATAAAGGACATCTATTTACATCTTACCAACCAAAATAGGGAAACTATATTACTATCTAGTGTAGAATTACTATTAACCCTTTACAAAGTTGAAAGGAGATAGATGTATGCTACCAAGCTAGTGGACCATAAATTGTACTCCCTTATCACAAACCGGTGCTTCCTAGGGGATTCTACAGAATAGTTTGTTACTACCCTTTTGGAGGAAACTAATATGTCAAGAACTTGTCTAAGATACCCAGTACCACCAGTATTGGGGGTTTCTTATACAAGATCTGAAGACTCTGTTGGCATTAAAAAGAAAAAAGAAAAAATTTGGATCTGTCCTGTGTTTTGTCTGGAGCATAGTCTTGTGTCACAGAACTCCTGTCACCCATCTATTAAGAAATTGTTTTGTATAACCCTTGTGTTTTTGTTGGTAGTTAGGTCCTTCTTTCTGTGTAGTCCATGGGGCAAACAGTCCATAGGCTTGTTTACTTTTCCTGATGGCCAATGATTTAGGAGATTGCAGTGTCCTATATCTACCCACACCAAAGCATATGACTTATAGTGGACCCCAGGTTCTTATGGGCTGAGGAAATACATTCAGATATGGGAGGTGGCCAATGAGGGCTTGTTTATCAATCTTGTTCAATGCGTTTTATTTTGATCAATTGGAATCAGTGAAATTCGTGCTACTCAAAATTTCAGGGTCAAGCTGGGATAGGCAATATTCCCAAAGAGTCATAAAAAGTGGTAGCTCTAAGAGAACACACAGCCATTCAAAGGGTAGAAAATGAGTCTTTTGAATAGAAGAAATCCTCTCTCAGATACTGTTTTGTTTCTCCACTTCAACTGATAAGTGACATGTATTTTGCTATTGGTCCTTCTCCCTTGAGAAACTTTCTTGCCATTGGTAGTCAAGGTGAGTACTGGACTTTGTAGGCTACTAGAGTTCAGTATTGTTCAAAGGAGATTGTAAACAATATAAAAGGAAACAGTAGAGTCTTGAAGGAAGCTCCTTCAGATTGGTTTAAAGAAAGTATTAAGACTTTGTTAACATAGAAGTGACAAGACTTCTGCGAATGTCTTTTTTGTGTGTGGTCAGAGAATCAATGAAAAAAGTAATTCTTTAATTATTACTACTATAATATATAGTTATTACTAAAAACTCAATATAATTCCTTATTTACAGATCACTATATAGAAAAACAACAAAATATCAAACCAACCCAATACATATAATAGTTTATTTGTCTTATGTGACAACATGACTTAAAAAGAGTAAAACATTATCAAAATTCTAGAAAGATATGAGCAAGAAATTCTAAGAGTATTAGAAAATATTGTTACTAGTTATAATCCCCAACAAGAACTATAGAAGACAAAACCACTTCAATATAAACTAATGTACAAGATAATAGATCAATCATATATCCCAATCGGAGCAATTTATGCAATCTTAATATTAAATAACATTATTGCTACTCTATTAAATAAAGATCCTTTAACTTTGACAAAAAAATATATATTAAGAAAATATATTATCACTTTGTTAGAAAAGGAACAAGGTAAGAGACAAGACCTAGAAGCTTCTATGCTTGAAGAAAAGATGTATAACATAATAATAAACAAAATAGGAAATTACACCTTGAGTCATAATATAAAAAAAACTATGAAAATAGATAATGTTTCAATAAATATTCAACTAATTTCTATGAAAACTAAAGAAATCAATTCAATTAAAGAAATTAAATTAGAAGACAAGATTACAACAGAGTAGGTAGAAGTAGATATAATAAAAAAGATGGTCCAAGAAACCTGTATTATGGAAAATGTTTCTTATAATATACAAAAAAGAATACATGGTTCTATAGTTAATTTCTACTTTATTAAACAAATATATATAATTAAATTGGAAGTGCTTCAAGCTATATTATCAAGAAATAATAAAGAAGAATGAATTAAATATTTTAAGAGAACTTTAAGTATACCTAATAGAATAAATCTCTTCAAAACTGAATTTATCAATGGCAACTATTGGATCACTTTTAGTATTGATAAAGAGGAGAATGCAGTATGATATTCAAAATTAATTAATAAAAAAGAAAAAAAAACTTCTTATTAAGAAAATGGATCAAGATAGAAATACATATTCAGTCTTTCAAAGATATGCTCTGAATAAAAGCTTTTTCAAGCCAGAAAACTTTTCTTTAGCCAAAAACATATCTAAATATATTACATTGATGGATATAGAACACAAATGTAACAAACAATCAATTAAGAGTCAATGGAAAAATATAAGAAAATAATTAAAATATTCATGAATATAATATGACTTTTCACTAAAAAAGATTCAGAATCCATTTCTTTACATATAATTGGCATGTCAAACTGGAATAATATTGGGTACTCAAAATAAAATCCAATTAAGTAAAATCGGTAACAACTCATAAAGAACTGGATGATCAAGAAGTACAGTAACCCAAATATTTAAAGAAAAAAAGTGTTTCTTCTTAAGACTATATAGGGTTAGTGAAAGATCTATAGAATAAATATTCAAATTACTTAGTCAAATAAAAGTGAAAGTCTCCTATATATCAAGAAATAAAATTACTCTAGTATCAGAAAACTATACAATAATCTACTTTGAAAATGAGAAAAACTTGAAAGAGGCACTTCAATAATAAATTAAAATTAAGAATTAAAGCCTAGTATGAAGTGTAAAAAACTATTATCAGCACTAATATAAAATATTTGTCAATTCAAACAACTTATATAACTTAAACAATTCAAATAATTAATTGAAAAAGAAAAAAATCAAAAATATAATAGTTATAGAAAGAAAATAGACAACTACACTGAGACAGAATATCAAAGTATAGTAACAATAGATATTCAAAATAATAGAAACTATTCTATAAGAATTAGCAGACATACTTCAAGATGATCCACCAGCTATGGATAGCAACAGGGAACCTTTAAGAAGAAAAAAAGGTAATACTCTATATAGAGAGACACAAAATCATGAAAAGGAAGAAAAAAGTAACAACAATTATAGATAACAAGAGAGACAAACAACAAGATGCAAAACCAGAAGCTTCAGATCTAATCTAGACCAGAAATCTGAAGTATCTCAATTATATGAATTAATTGAAAAACTAGGCAAAAGAATAGATAAATTTGAAAAAGATCCATTTAAATAGAGGACCAACCACTTCTAAAAGAAGCACAGGTTCAATCACGGAAGAATAGAAAATATCTGTCACTATTCTCAATATTTAAACAAAAAACAAGGGCAAAATATGACAAGAAAAACAGAATAGTACTAGGGATCAACAATATGATCAAGATCTTGAGGCCTTTCTCCAAATAGAAAAAACTGAATTTATAAAAGAAAAAAATAGTAAAATACAACTAGAAAAAAACAAGAAAATGCAAAGATTCAGAAAAAAGTAATAAGAATAGAAATGTATAATATCCAAGATATTACCAATAAAACAAACCAACATAACCTTATAGAAGAAATGTTGGAACAAGGCATTGGAATCATGGGTTTAT
This sequence comes from Acaulospora colombiana, assembly GCA_910592055.1. NCBI lineage: Eukaryota > Fungi > Glomeromycota > Glomeromycetes > Diversisporales > Acaulosporaceae > Acaulospora > Acaulospora colombiana. The sequence continues at coordinate 6,423 of CAJVPT010005235.1, read as the reverse complement.
ATTAAACAAAACTAATCAAAGCAAAGGTAAAATATACCTTTAAAAATCAAATGATGTATAAGCACTTCTATAGTATTAACAAAGATACTCCTTATGAAACAGAAATTAGCAGATTGATAAGAAAAGATCTGAAAAAAAAATGGCATCTATAGAAGAGGCAGAAAGATATATAATAGTAGTTAATAGGCTTATTAAATGAACAAAATTTGTATTATCCAGATTTATATTTTCTTAAACAAACAACAAACTAAAAAGATACAAGAAAAAGTATATTACTTCATTAAAGAAAAGTATAGACAAAACTTTCATATAGTAATTATGGAAGACTTTAATATTGTATACAATCCTGTGAAAGATAGCATCAACTTTCAGAATAATATTTAAACCATCTTGGTATCCAGGATTCAATTATTTAACTTTATAGATAAATGGGCTTTCATAGATATGCAAGTAGTATAAAAAGAAAAGAACAAAACTTTAACAAGATAGAATGCTATTAGCAGTAGCCAGATAGATTATATATGGTTATCACAGAGCCTTACAAAATTTATATTACTATAATTTGATAATTAAAGTATAGAGAAAATCACAGGCAGTGATCATATAATGCTACTGATAATATTATATGATAACAATCTATTTATAACAGATATCATTAAAAAATCAGATATAAAGAATAAAAGAAGAATTGATATTAAAGAATCAACAGTAGAACAATAGCAGGCATTCAGAAAAAGTATAAACCATAAGCTTAGAATAATATTAGATTCTTTGTTAAAAGAAGAGCCAGAAGAGGATAGAAGAGAAACTTATATAAACATAATATGAAAGATATTCAAAGAACAAATATGTAAGGCAGTATACAACAAACTTGCAAGTAAGAAATTATCTATTATACAAGAAAAACATTACAAACATAATTCAGAATATATCAAATACAAATGAGCTCTTCAACTAAAGACACTCCTTAAGAAAGTACAAACCTCACAAGAATCAAACAAGCTACAGGTCCTTAGTGTAGCAATTAAAAAAACACAATAATATATACTATTCTAATCATCAAATCAAAGACAATATAGTGTTTCAAATATATCATAGACACTATTGAAAAAAGAAATATGAAACAAGATAGAAGATCTAAAGTTAATTTGTCAGAATACAGAGGTAAAACAGACAAAAAATACTATTAAAAAGGTCTTAAAACAAAAATATGATAATTTGCAAAATAATCAAAGAAGAATAGTAAATTATTTGATAGATAGGGAACAAATTAAAATAGTTCTGAATAGAGTCAAAGTCAAAAATAAAGAAAAAGACCATGTAACAACTAGAAAGAATGAAATAAAAAAAGAGATAAGAAAATACCATCAAAAACATTTATAATATGAGATATTAACTTTGATGGCTTAACAAATAACTGAAAAGAAGAATACAATCTTAGAAGCTATATTCAAGAAAAATGGTATAAAGATCTCTTAAAGCTGATTTCTTAAGAAAAATTAGACAAAGTCATATCTATCTTATAGTGAAACCAAAACCATGGAAGTGTGAACTTATCAACACAAGACTGATAGTATTGCTAGAAGTTACACAAAAGTATTTTACTAAGATTTTCACAAATAGACTGGAAAATATCTGCAAAAGTAATAATATTCTAAGAGGTCCCAACTATATAGGATTATCAGAAGAAAATATAGCAGAACCAATATAAATCCTTAACAATATTTGTAAAGAGGCAAGAGAAAACAAAAAAAAGTTATGAATCCTTTTTCAAGATATGATAAAGGTATATAATACAATCAGCCTGAATATACTAGTCAGAAATATGAAAAGAATCAAAATTCCAGAGAGTTTTATCTAAATAATAATGAATCTATTTTATAATAGAGAATTTAGAGTAATATATGAAAAAGATCTAATAAAAGCAATCATTATAGAAGATAGAATTGATCAAAAAGAAACTATTTCACCCCTAATGTAAATAATATTTTATAACCCTTTATTATGTAAGATCCAAAATGATAAAACAAAAGGATACAAAATATCAGTTATCTGAAATCCAGATTTGAAAAGAGATAGTAGTAAGAAGCTAAAGTCATAACATATAATAATAATCTTCATGAATAATACCACATGGATAATATGTTCAAAGAAAGATATAAAAAAAATATTAAAAGAAGCAAGAATATTTTATAAGGCAAATAATTTTCAAATCAATAGTAATAAATCAGTTCTAGTTATTATTAACAATCCCAACCAGTATCCTGAGAAAACTCAAATAGAAGTCAATAAAAAAGTAGTAAGAGAATTGGATAGAATGGAACAAGCAAGATTTCTAGAGATCTGGATAGACAACCATCGAGCTCAAAGAATAAATGCTTAAGGAAATCAATATAGTTATTAGAGCTTTAAAAAATAAAAAGTTAACAAACAAACAAACTTTTTATATTTTGAATAGAGTACTAATATCAAGAATTGAATTCAGAAAGTAACACAGTATATTGTCTTAGAAAATGTACAATACCTTAACAATGGCATATAGAAAACTGTTCAAAAATAAGGTAATATTATGTAGATCAATACCCAACAGTGTAATATACCATCTCAAGATTTATAATAAAGTAACAACCTATCAATGAACAACTCAAGGCAGAATTAAAAAAAGATAGGATTAGCAAATCCAAGACTAACACAAATATATATGGGACCTAGTATGGAAACAATTTAAGAATAAATATACATGGAATAATTCCTTTAAGAGCTCACAAAACAAAAGCTTTTTTTCTAAATTGATCAATAATAAGCTATTAATGTTAACTAAGCTGACCTTAAAAGACTGGATCTATATAAGCAAGTAAAATATATTATTATTATTATTTTTTTTAAAATTCTTGGCCAGGCCAGTATTGTGTGTTTATTAATTATATGAAAACTGATAGAAATACATAGGGTACTTGCATCATGGCTAAACTAAAAGCTTGTACTGACACACTTGTCAATAGCCATCAATTCTTAAAAGAGCTTCAGCCTCTAAGTACAACCTTGGAGACAATATTTCACTCTGGATTAAGTTTTAGGTAAAGACCCTCCTAACTTACCCATTATTGCCAACAGGTTGTCACTACTTATTATTCTCCAAGGAACTGAATTCAAGAAACTATGAAAGGAGAAAAGAAAAATAAAAGGAAAGATGAATATTTAAAAATGTGCAAATGCATATACATGAAAATGAAAAAAAAATTAAAATTAAAATGCTCCATGGTCTTTAAAGGACTTCAGTTAAAAATCTCTTTTCATTAGGAGTCAATCCTTTTGGAATATCCTTCTTCTTCTTGACTGTTTGAGAAACTTATCTATCTGTACTGTTGATTATTTTCTTATAACTGTCTGAGGTACTTATCGCCTACTCAGATCCAGTGTCTTGCTTAATGCTTCCTTTCTTTCAGTTTTAATTTTGTATCCACCCATACAGAAGAAGATAACTAATGGTGGATCCCAAGTTCTTATGTGACTTTTCAATCTTGTTGAGTAACTCCTGATATCTTCCAGCAGTTACGCCTAGTTAAAGAAATTTTACTGGTGTTCATCTTAATTATGATATCATTATACAACATCTGGGGAAATGCATTCTCAATTCTAGAGAAGAGCAGTGTTTTACATTCCTCTGCTTTTTGGTCTTACAGCCTGATCAGGATAAGGAAATAACCTTCTTCGCATACTTTGCCTGACCGGAATGATAAGAAGTTGAAGGCCTCAGCTTGAACAAATAATCACCTTTTCACTACCTAAGGAATTTAGTATCCATCCTAATGGCCTCATGATTTCTTTTCTTTAGTTAAACTTCATTTGGAGAAGTAAAGGAGTTCATATCCTTGCTTTCTCTTTTAATCACCAGTGACGTCATCAGAACACGTGAGGTGACCAATAGGAGCTTGTTTACATTCTACACTAACTTGTTTTATGTCAACCAATCAGATACCAGGTGACATTGTGCTACCAAAAATTCAGGGTCAAACTGAGATAGGCAAAATTCCCCAAGAAAACCATGAAAAAAAAGTAGACACTTTAAGAGGGTACAAGACAATATGTGAGAAGGTGGGTAATAAGCCTTCCCCTGCCAACAAAACCTCTATTTCTTGTCACTTCTAGCTCTATAAGATGACACTCCACTTGTCAGTCCTTTTACTTCCTAGAATCTTCTTGCCCTTAGTAGAGAAAGTGCGTACTTGAGTCTTTTTAGGTCACTAGAGACCCAAGTTTTTATTTAAAGGAGTTTATAAACAAGTAAGGAAGGGTAGGTAAGATACATGAAGACAAGCTTCAACTTGTTTTAATAAAAGTGTAAAGACTTTATTAGTAAGGAAGTATAAAACTTCTTGCGAACATCTTTTTTGTGTGTGGTTAGAGGATCAGCAAAAAGAGTTTTAATTTTTTATATTGCAAGTAAAATATATTATGTGTGATCAGAAAAAGAAAACAATAGAACACTTGCTAGAATACCTAACTTATAAGACTTAGTGAAGTGAGATATAGTAAAAAGAAATAAAAGAAGTTATCAAAGGATTTAGAAAGTTATCAAAAGAAAGGAAAAAAGAATTTGAAGAGAAAGAGTTAAACTTAATGATAGATAATAAAATAGAAATAGAAGAAATTGATAAACAGATACAAAATTGATGAAAAAAATATCCAAAACCAGTTAAGATACACTTGGCTTTTATATGGGACTAATAAAAAAAGATCTAATTATAAAAATAGCTGATTTGAAGTATTATAGTAAGAGAATTGAAAAAGAAGCAAAAAGATAGATAATGAAAATACAGAAAAAAGTATATAATCACTTCCAAAAGAAAATATAGAATATGAGATATAAAAAGGTGATTGAATAGAAACAAATATCAGAAATATATAAATATAACAATATTAAGAAACCAGTATATCTATAGAACCAGAAAAAAAAGTGCAAGAGTACAGAAAGTCAATCTAGTAAGAAGTTAATATATGAAAAAAAAAGAATTAAAAGCAAGAAGTTGAAAGAAATACTACTAAATAGTGTGAAGTATGGCATTAAGTGGCTAGAATTTTGATCTCTATCAGAGCTTAAAAGAGTGATCTGCAATAGTAAGCTGCAAACAATGATATTAGAAATTGAAAGGGTCTTAATCTGAACTTCTAATAGAATAAAAAATTACTCCTGAAGTTGTACTTAGAGAGATAAAATAACCAAAACATATGAGTTAGTTAGATAATTACTGTAGCTTTAACATTTTATTTAATATATACAGCTTACAAATATTTAATAAAGTACACATAACTAACCTAATAAAGAGAAAAAAATATATATATAGTTATTACTAAAAACATCTTTATTGAAGTTAATATTTAAATATTAAGCATAATATAACTTTTTATTTTTTTCAAAAATCTTAAATTCTTTTTTTTATTTAATTAAAAAAAAATTTTTTTTAATAGGCTCATGTCTAATTTTATTAGATTCCAAATTACATATATATATTGCACAAAGCACGTATATAAGGATATACTGTATATTTAAAGATAAATAAAGAATTCAATAAGCTAAAACTACTTCAAGACTTATTATCCTTTCTTTTTATAAAAGAAAACCAATATCTTCTTGAGTATACTGGTGTCATTAAAAATAAAAAAAAATAAAGAAAATTGAATGGTCATATACTATATTAAAATAGTATTAATCATATTTTTTAGTACATATATGTTCTATTTTCAATTTCTCTCCTAAAATAATCTGAAAAAAGCTTCTACTGAGTTTTTATGAAGATAAGATGGAAGTAGCAAGAAAAACTTTACAGTTTTGAGACTTGTGAAAAGAAAGTGTTTAGAAAGATCCAATAATATATTGATATTTATATAAGTAACTCGAAAGTCTTTCAGTATATAATCAATTATAGTAAATCTATTTTTATTTAAATATAAATATATTTATCTATCTGTGTAATGTATTCCAGATTTAATTCCTTAGAAAAGAATTGTATCTAGCCTTGTGATTGGCATACCTTGCTGATATCCATTAATATTAATAATCAATAAAGATCTCCCAAATTATCTGACTAGCTCATATATTATTGCTAATATTTTTGAATTCAAATTTCGATTGGTATGGCAGTATTACTCTTTCAGTCTTTCAGCTTGAGATTTTTTGAAGATATAATGAAAACTTCATGGTTTACTATACATACAAGTTTTGCTACTGTAGCAGGCTAATTGGCAAGTCTGTTGCTAATAATCAAAAGCTCATATAACTTGCAGATAGAAGAGTCCATCCTTCTATTACACATATAAAAAAAAATTTAAAAATCAAGGTAGAGGTGTAAAAAAAATTTGAGCGAGTCTCAAGGTAGTTTTTCCTAAAACTATTTATAACTTCACAGTTATAACAATCTATCC